>VTPC01002777.1:38802-53667 GCA_011009095.1 Ignelater luminosus | reverse complement strand
AACGTACCTTGTATAATAACAATTAAATTAAAGAAGAGTACTTAATTGTGAAAAATTTTAAATTTTTCTTCGCTTTTTTTATTGTACAAAGTTTTAGACAAAAACGGGATAAATTAGATTCTTTATTAAAGCAAACATATTTACCGTAACTCATCCTGTATATAATACACAATGTAATCTAATAACGATGATAAATAGCTGTTTTCCAAAATTAATCAAAATATTGTGTAAGCATATTTGCAGGTTTTGTTTATAAAATGTAAATTAAATAGGCAGCTGAAGTTTTAGGTCACTGCTGAGATTCAGGTTCAGGTCTCACCCATTAAAAATCCATTATTAAAAGCTGCTAAAAGTGTACATAAGTAGGTGCTAATCTAAACATTTAATTTTGTTTGCCCTGTATACAAACGTAATTATATGTATAATATTTATGTTCAAGTAATCCAAGCAACAAAAGAACAACACGGAACTTGTCAGGCTATTGAAGAGGGAATGATGGATTCACCACACACACTCACGTTCGTGTTCGCATTTTGTTGTCATTTTAATAAAATCAATAAAGTCAATAGCTTTTCTGCACAAACTTTAACACACACAGTAGAAAGAAGCGTTTATAGTTAGTCCAGGGTGGCATTAAATCGTAGGAATACCGTATTGTTTGCCGTGTGGTTTAGTTTGATTACCTTCACGAACTGACACCATGTAAAAGTGATATTAATATTTGATGTCCTTTATTGAATATCGGAGCTATTCACCGGAATTCTGGGGTTATGAATTGATGAAAGGGCGAAATAAATTAAAATTTTAATTAAAATTCTTTTTCGTATTATTCAACCTCTATCAGGAAAATATTGGTTCTAAATACATCCCTTATGTAAAGAGAAAACGTGATTAAATATAAAGTAATCCTTGATAATTTCATTAATTTTAATATATTAAGTGAAAAATTTCATTCGAAAGTATTTAGGTTGGAAAATTCTATAATTATTGTGGTCTTTTGCTTTATAATGAAAAATCTGACATCCTTTTTTTGTTGACATTTAATAACCTCAGCGTTCGCGTTCGATTAAACACAAAGAAAATCATTGTATATATAGGCACAAATTATCAAAGGGATTTTTTACATCGCCATGCGCAATTTCAAGGCATAAAGACAATTTCATATACAATATAGAATCACTTATGCTTACACGATTTCATCATATTATATCTGCGGTGCGATTCAAACGGAATTCAATCACATTTCCCAGTCTGCTGCGGCTGGATTTTAGGAAGAGCCCGTTATCGAGGACATCTCCTTATAAATGCGCTTTACTTACGGAGTGCACACTCGGCAGACTCGAATTTGTTGTTGTGTGGATTTCAGCATCCCCTACATTTCAGCCCCTTAGCTGCATTATGTTCGCCAAAGTAGGGACGGCTTTAGAACGACGCAGTCTTATCATAACTACACTTCCATGCTAATCTTAGATCAGTGTGCTTGCCGTGCCGCAATTCGAACGCCCTTGCGAAATTTCCATCCTTTCGCTTAAGGGGCAACTTACATTGCGTATGCTTTACATGAAGACATGCCGGCATTTATTGCATTTTCTAAATTATCTCGTTTTCAGTATAAAGATTTATGTATAAAACTACCAAGTTTTCAAATAAGATAAGTGCTCTCGTCTCTCTAAAACCTTACACTTTCCCAATTTATCATGTTTAATTAATCGTTATTCCGCTTTCCGATTTTTCAGCAGATTAAATCTACCTGTCTTACTCTGAATATTAAATTACCTACCAAACTATTTCGAGTGCTTTTAGCATAAAGGGAGATATTACGAACGAAAAGCTCTTAAAATACAATTTTCTAGTTCTTAATTTAAAACTTCCCCTGCCAAAATAAGTTCTAAAAGTAAACTAAAGTTTAAAAACCGTCATCTTGATGTAGTTATTCGCCAATTTTTATTAAGAGTTTATAAATAAAAGTTAAGAGGCTTTGTGTTTCTTCAGTGAAAGTAAAAAAAGATTTCTTTATGGAAATCTAAATTGAATTCCTTTTTTAAACATTCAGACTCCTCAATGATCGTTGCTTTTAACTAAGGGTTTTTCATTTACAAAGGTTTTAATAAATATGAAATAAAGATGAACAAAGATAGACTTGGAATCTTAAGTAAGTTCTGATTGAATAATAATTTTCCAGTAAATATACTAAAAGTGTTTGTAACCATTTTTTAACATAATTGAACTTTTCTTGTCATTCAAATTTTTTTTAAATTGACCCTGACTGTATTAGTTAGGCACGGAAATAAATTTTTAGAATTATCATCTGTAAATATCTAACCAATATCTCAATAAAGAATGCACTAGTTTCTATATTTATTTGTACTTATATCAATTGAAATCTATTTATCTTTATTTCTCAATAATCTACTCCTATTTAGACTAATTAGTCTACAGTCAATTTTATTAAGAGCACAATATCTAAATCGAAAGAATAATTTACAGAATCGCTAGAAATAAAAAATGAACAGATACGTATGGAAAACAAAATGAAAACCAAAATGACAAGTTAGCAAAAAACCTGAGAACTAAACTAAGAACATTAGAAATGCAACCAGACTCAACCCAACCAGCATCTGTAGAACTGAACTAAATTAGAAGAAAGGCAACTAAATTATGTCAATCACTGACTACAATAATTTCTTTGACAATAGGAAAAACGAAGCAGGAAGAAACTGGCCGTGTACGTTAAAAAAGAAGACCAAGAACATAAAATACAAAAAAAAGCTGTCCACGTGACTTGATATAGAAATTTGAAATTAAAAGATATCTCAGAAATCTAACTTACAAATGGTGGAAAAACTGAAATCTGGAGACTTTAACTACCATGAGTTTACTAAGACGCTAAACAAAGCTAACTAAATGGCATCCAATTTTCTTTCGGCATACAAAGAAATTAGTGCAAAGCAATTTCCTAGATTTCCTATGAGAACCAGCAATGATCAAATTTCCTTTGTGAACCTTTTTCTGGTCAATAATAAAAAATAATTAATGCAAACGATCAGTTAAACATGAGGTTTCGAAAAACGATAAGTCACAAAAAGGAGTTGTTGGGAAACAAATAGATATCTGAGTCAACAAGACTTTACAATTAGCACCAACGAGCCTGATCAATGTCAAATTATCAAGAATGCAATAAACAGGCTTATACCTACAGAAACCAAAAAGTATGGTTCACAGAAACCATGACTGAATTCAAAGATATTCGAGGAAATAAGCAAGAAAAGGAAACTCTGGGACAAATATGAAAGAGCAAGTACACCAGAAACATATTCAGAGTACAAAAGACAAAGCAATAAACTAAAGCAAGAATTAAGTAACGCACGAAGAGTGTATGAGTTAAAGTTGTAGTGAAGAAACTAAATGAGCTCCTGTTAGCAAATGAAATCATTCCCAAAGCCCAGCATAAATTCCTGCCATATGCAAATGAGTGAATGCAGACTATGACTGTGATTGAGAATATGAGAAAGTATTTGATGTGGTGCCCCATAGAATACGTTTATTCAAGCTGGAACACCACACGGTCAAAGGAAACTTGCTTGTGTGGATTAAAGACTTTCTGAAAAACCGTAAAACACAAGTAGAATATGCCTGGGCTCAGTCTTGGGATCATTGCTTTTTGACCAGTGACTTTACAAAAGTCGTGAAGTCCAGAAGCGCACTGTTTGCAGATGATACTAAAAGTTACATCAATCTCCTGATTGAATATGACAAACTCCGGGACTTACATACCACAGAAACATCTTCCAAGAACTGATTTCTCTTTCTAGATAATATAATTAAGTGCAAATTGATCCAAATAATCTAAAGTTGCTTTCTCAAGTATTGGTCACCAAAAATGGTGAAAAAGGCCAACACTATCACGCGTTTAATAGTAACAGCCTTTAAAGACCACTCAAGAGAACTGATCCTTAAATGGTACAAGTTCTTTGTAAGATCAAAGCTCAAGTATGCACAATTTATAGGAATTTGGAGCCCATACTTTGTTAAGAACATTGAGAAAGTACAAAGGTGCATAACTAAAATCCCTCCATAACGCTTGTCTTAGAGAACTAGAGTTAACAACGTTCAAGAAAAGAAGCCTTAAGTGGATACTAAGCCTGTGAGAATCAAAGAAGCAGAAAGCTACCAAAGAAGATCTTCATAGAGGTCAGCACCTACTCTCAACCATTTTAAAAATAGAATTGGCCAATATTTGGAAAAAGCAGACGCTGCAGGCTCTTTTGAATTTGATCTAGTGTCGGGGTTTTCCCAATATCCCTATGTGTAAACGTTAGATTTAATTTTGGGAGTGGAACTCTTTTAACTCCGCCGTTTCCAGTGATAGGGCTAGACTGTTGATAGTATTTTGTTTCTGTGTAGGTTAGATTAATTAGCTGGTTCTCTAAAACCGTTGTGGGCGATATAGCTACTATTTTTAAACAAACGATCGTGTTGTCCAACTTCTATTCTAAAGTTTACACCTACTGAAAACAATAATATTTCATGTGCACAACTGGAAAAGTTATAACGTGTACCCAATTGCAATAAATACTCCGCATTAATAGTTATCGATTGATTTCAGGCTCTCATAGCAACTTTACAAACAACGATATCTTGAAATAAAGATAATTTTTATTTCATTTAATGATACCTTTGCAACAACACATCAATTAAAGTAACTAGACATAACTATTACTAAACGAAGTAGAAATTGAATTAAACCTTTCTAGCAAATAAACTGCAGTTCTGAACCGAATTTATTGATCATGATTAAAAATTTAAAACTAAAACCACAACACGACTCTATAAAGCTTCGGTAAATAAAAAATTTATTTCCAGTGGTTCAGTTTCGTTTTTTTCCTGCAGCGTCTATATTGCTAATGTTTTATTGGTAGCGCAATAATTTATACAACTTAAATTTTTAAAAAAACGTTTTAAAATTTAAATTGAAATTTTAAATATGAAACAAGTAAACACACGCAGGTATTTTATTAAAAACCGCAGAGCATAAAATGTTAAACATTCTCCCCTTATTATATCTACATGCATTGTTCGATTCTATAATGGAATTTCAAATGTTCAAATATATTATTTAATTAATTTTCTGTAATTTTACGTAACAAGTTTGGAAAAACCCAATAAAATTGTTTTAAAAGCTTCTACATATAAATGGAATTTTCATGGAATGTTAAATTTTCATATTTTGTAATAGCAAGAAAGTTTATGTTATAGGTATTTGTAAATTCCACTTTTTTTGTTACATAAAAAGCTGCTTTCCAATTAATGAGAGAGTTAAGCAAATTTTGCTAATTAAAACATTTAACAAGAAGGTCCAATAGGATACGCATTATGTACAGAAGAATTAACACAAACTAAAATTTAAAAAAAAAACTTGAATGTACGACCATTGCGTTGGCCAAGGCGCGTGCTCTAAGTAGAGGACAAAACAGACAAAGCCTGATCGTTGACAACCCCAAAGGGCCTGATGAAGTGTAATATTCGAGTGTTCGCCTATCCTTTAGAAAGTTAGAAGAAGAGGAACGCAAAATGCAACGTCGTGAAACGTTTGAGCTATGTATATGCAGGATGTCCCATTTAAACTGAGTTTTTAGCGCTAAATACTCTATTGCATTATTTCCCCGTATACAGGGTGTTACATATATGAGTGATGCTATGTAGTTGTAACTATTACAGGCTAATAGGTCATTTTTGATACGTTTTGCCTGAATTTTAGCTGAATCTTACCGTAATTAGAAAAATCCCATTTTCTGTAGGCAGATACGACGACTTTGAGTTTACGAGTAGTCTACTAAGCAAGGCCATTTGGTCACCGCAGGTCCCTGACAACTGGATCTCGAAGTGTTTAGTATTATCTAATCCAATCTTCATAAAGTGTAAATTTTGGGAAAGACAGGGCTGTTGTCTGTATATGTTTCTGTATCCTGAAAGATTTGTATTCCAAACCACGATATGAGCATAGATCAGATGTTAGGTAAAGTGGAAACCAAAAGTATTTCACCACTTGGAAGACGTTACCACTTTACTTTTGTAATATCCAACAATGTGAAAAATCAAAAGAAGATGGAAGAAGGAGAAACTGAATTTTGGCAATGGGATTAACGGATTTTATGTCCTCTGTTGGAAACAACCCAACCTAATAAGTACAATTTAAAAAGACTAAAAGAAAAAGAATTAGCAATCAGAGTTTTAAAGTTTCGTATAGAAATAGAAAAACATTGAATAAATCCAGAAATTGTACCAGTTGGCGCTATTTATATTAATAAGGGTAAATCATGGGCCAATAACGCCATATAGCGTTAATGCAGATTTTATGTAAACAGTTTTCTTCAGAATCATGGGTATCGTCAAAATAATTTTTCTCCCTGACCAGAAGACAATAGTTGTTGCATTGTTCTATTATGTTGCTACAACTGAATCTTTTTCTACTATTGGCATAGCAATAGTTGATTAAAAAGATAACGTTAAAGTTTCTTAATACAGAGTGTTTGTAAAGTAGAGGATAGTATTTGGGAATTGGACTATATACACCAAGTCAAGAACACGCCAGGAATTACCGGAATATTATGTATTGTAACTATCCACGATTCGTTGACGCAGACCATCAAGCTTTTTAAGTGTCCTCAAACACAGAAATCTATTGGACCACTTCTGCCTATCCACCGCTTACCAAATTTATCGTTCAGAAACTATCTTTCCAAAACACTAAAATGTACCAAGCGAATAAAGTTAAGATTGAACATTTTCTTGTGCAAACCAAAGGTAAAATTCAAGTCTTGACGCATAGTCATCCGAAGACAGATCTAAGATGGTACGGATTGAGAAGCTGGTTGTTCTAATAAGTTTAGAATGCTCACTTCTTTAGTGCTTATAGAAAAGTCGTCGGTGACATAATCGAGAATTTCTTCTCCATCTGCAGGCATTAAAGTGGTTCTGGGCTTATCTCTATTCATGATTTCAACTGTGAACATTTCTCTCTCTCTCTCTCAAAGACGATGATCAATAGGTATAAAGATTTTTTGCCATTTCCAAGTCCACACGTTAGATGCATATCGGTTAATTCTACATTTGTCTAATTGTTCATGATTAAATACAAAATCCAGTAGAAAATTGGCGCTGAGTGTAAATTATAACAGCAATAAAAGAGAAGTAAATATTACCAAATGAATAACACACCGCAGACTACCTGCCATAAATTCCCAAATATTGTCTTCTATTTTTTGAACACCTTGTATGTCAAAAATCCATCATATCAAAAGTGAGCTCTTTGTAAATAAATAAAATGAAACCTAAGAAAAATTGTAGAACATACCTAGTTGAGCAAAGATAACCTAAGCTCATTCATTAGAAAAATTCCTTGCACTTGTTCAATTTTTATTTTAGGAATTAATGTATACTGTAGGAAAAGAAAAAACTTCTGCTGAAAGCAACCAAATAAAACCAAAAAAGCGTAAGGAAGGTTTCAAGGTCTTGTGGAGAAAAGTTAGAAATTGTAGCAGTTGGCAAAATCGATATAAATGTAGGCAAAACCGGTCATATGCATTCTCGAAGATTAATCAAGCTCATGGGTATTGTCAAAGTGATTTTTCTCACTGACCAATAGACTGCTAACTATTGCTTTATCTCATATTACACCACGGCAGTTGATTCTTTCTGAATCGTTAAAGTTTCTTTAAATTTAGATGTGTGCGTTTGGATCGAAAAGATGACGTTGCTTCTGTTCTTTAATGCAAATGGTAATTTTGGTTGACTAAATCCAAATTTAATTTTGCCTCACAATGGCGCCATGACATAAACTTACGTTTCAATCCAATTACTAATCTGTATGCAATTATTTTTCTGGTTTTGTGGATGTTATGGATAAGTTACGAAACAAATCCGTAGTGAAGTGTTTCTATTCTGTGGTAATTGGTTATCTGTCTGACAATTAATTAGAAAGCAAAGAAACAAGCTAGAGGTAAAGCTTCAAGTCATGAATAAATAAAAATCAATAAGAATTAAAGCCTTGGAACAAAGTAATAAATATTAAAAATGAAATGGTTTAAAATAAACAAAACAGATATTGCAAGAAATTAAATAAATGAGCAGTACACATCTGCAAAGGGAGGAATATTTTATTCAGTTTTCAAAGCTAAACTTGGGAGTAACAAAAACTATTCTTTTTTTAAAGGCCAGTTACCCAGGCGCCGACCGTGCTTTCTTATAGCTTATAGTGAAAAACGAATATTGGTGTGCAAACAGGAAAAAACTGGGAGAATTGACAAAACCAAGTGCCTCGAAGAAGAAAACGCAATTTAAAAAAGACATAAGGGCGTCCATTATGGAAGTCGTATGTGGAAATTGATTTTTATGGCAGCAATACCAAAGACACAATAACGTGCAATTACTGACCTTTAACTAAATGTCAAATAAACTGTGAGTAATATCGTAAAAGGTTAGTTATTATTAAGTATCCAATATGTAGAGAGTTTGACATTTATTGGAATCTATTTAATTATTAATTAGTAAAAATAGAAATTTGACCAGAGAAAGATACAATCATTAAAGATATAATAGTCTTATCAGCAAACTACAATGACTGGTGATGATAAAATCCAATAAAAGAAGAAATCAGACAGCTATGAATAAAACTACATACGTCGTTGACGTCATCGGACTTGGTAACAAATCACATTTCGATGGATGATCAAAAGATATGTCGCATATACGATGTGAATGCAAACATAACTCAATGGTAAAAGAAGATGCATCGTTTGACAATCACCGGTGAATAGGTTTCAGTTTTTTCAAAACTTTCGTTAAAGAAGATCAATTTTTGATTTCTCATAACGTATAGTGAATAGATAGTGTCTTGTAATGAAAATAAAAAATGGTATCAGCAAATAGATTGAGAATTCTCAAAAGCCTTCATTTTCAGGATATTGAACTATGTTGCAAATACTCTCAATATTTTTTTTCTGAATTTTAGATTTTTCTCGCAAGAGCCAATAAATATGGAATTTATCTACTTTTGCATCGATTTGATTTTGCTTAAGATTATCCACCAATAGAATATAATTAATTAAAACTTACGAAATTCTGAAAACAAAATTCTTTTATTAAAGATTTCCAATTTTTTTATTTTTGGCTTAACATTAAAATCTCAATTACAAAGAATTAAAAATTAACAAAAAGATATCTTGAAAGCATAAACACAATTAAGAAAAAAATATGATATACCTAATGAACTTACCTGGAAATTAGAAATATCCAGAGAAAGATACCAATCGCGATCACTTTCACAATACACACACGCGAAAAATTGTTATATAAATTTTTCAAGAGTCTTCGCGAAGGAAAACAACAAGAAAAAAGCAAATTATGATAAAGTCATCCGCGTACACAAGCACCAAATATTTGGATATATAATGAGGAAAATGATATGGAAATGGAGAATCCGGAAAGATTTTTGCGGAAATACCGCTCAGTGATTGTCACTGCGAATTGAGCAGGTTTGATCAATTCAAGTATACACCTGTTCCTGCGAGTTCGCTTTGAAACACAGTGAGAAAGCAGACAGTACGGCGAGAATTCGGCGCCCTCGTATCGCGCAAGCGAACAGTTTTATCCTGCCATGCGTCCTGAAGGATCAAGGATGTTAATCCATCATTTTCCTGTTTTACAGAGTATAAAAAGTTGTACTTTATTTCGATCGAAAAGTATTTGTAGTTAAAAGTTTATGTTATAATATATTCAACACTTTATTTGCTTTTCATTATTATCTAGTTTTTATTAGTTGTTTTCTGAATCGCAAACACATTTTTCCTTATCTTGGAAAAGAATTATGACATAACTTATGCCTCAAACTTTAAAAACATGGAGACACATAAAATAATAATTGTTCAGCTATAATAAAATTTAGATATCCGTAGTAAATTCTACTTTTATTTATGTAATTCTGGAAGGTTGATAAATCTAACAAAGCAAAGAATTTGATAGAGATATGGAACAGTTCATATCAAAACTATCATATGTAGCATAAACATTCCAAAAACCGCCAATCGCTCTTTAATACAGCTAAACACAATAGGACGTACTTTTTAAAAATTTAATAAAAAGAAAGAAGAAAAGAAATTGAGTCGGCAACATCTGCACTGTGGGTTGCGATAACTAACCTATACGTAATTGACCGCTTCATTCAAAATTAACCTGACAGATGCTTGTTTATCCACTGATGGATTAATGGATAATAGACTACTATTAACACTCTAATAAAATTGTGCCGTTTAAAAACTATAGGATTATAATAATAAAATTTTAAAATTATCAAGTAAATGTTTATTGTTTTTAAAAATAAAATTAAAATCTAACAATTATTTACTTACATATTCGGCGATATCAATATCGTTAGATATCGCTAGTTATATAGGTCAATTGTCTGTATTCCATAAAAGCATGATAAACGGAACACTCTGTATATATTGTTATTTTCTTATACCTCGTTAAATGCTTATTACAATGACATAGCTATATAGAGGCCTAAACCAAACAGTTTCTGTGTTTTTCAATTTTTTCGTGTAAAACATCCTCAAATATAACGAACACCCTGTATAATTGATATGATTGATTTTGGAAACTTTGCAGTGATAAACTTTGATATATAATATTTGACGAGAAAAAGAAAAATAATGAAATATACAAGGTGTTCCATTTAAGAAAACCTAAGCTTTATGGGGCACGCTTTTATGGAAACCGTATGTAGTCAAAAATAATTTTGGAAAGTACTTACAAACAATCGTTCTAAATAATCTGCAGTTTTTGATAATCCTATAAATAACGACGCTATCCTCAGACGGTTAAGATACTCTGTCTAGCTCGTCGACAGTTTAATGAGTCTTCATGTCCGAGAATATCAAGAACATCCAGCATCCTATCACTTCTCTTCCCCTGATAAACCCAAAACATTAAAAACATTAACTTTCTCTCTAGAATTCCTTTAAATTCCGATGACAGCGAAGTCTAAAACTTTGATACCCTAACAGGAAAAAAGGCGAGGATTCTATTTTCCATACTGTGAAACCTAATTTTTGACAAATTAATAGCATCCATTTGGTAAACAAGTAAGAGTCCTTTGATTAATAGTACCCTTCATCAAGTGAAGGAATTTAGAAGACAAATGCCAAAACCTGAAACTTTAGATTTAGTATAATACGGTGGTTAGACTAGTGACAACAAATGCAGCTATGGTGTGGTGGCCCAAAACACTGCAAATAAACACCAACATCAAAGTAGCCAAAATCCAAAGATTGGCTTGTCTGAGAATAAAAGGAACTATAAGGACGATTCCTGCAGTGATAACAGAGATCTTGTTGGATCTTCCTTCACTAGTCCTTGTGATACAAGGAGGTTCCGGCATAAACTTCAGAATGCAAACAGCCTGAGAATCACAGACTCGGGCCACTGCTTAATTTGGAAAAAGATAGAAAACCCTATCTTTGACATGAGCTCAGACTGTGCTACCCCAGTAATATACTTGGACAAGAATTTGCAAATACTGTTGATGGAGAAGTCTGAAATAACACTGAACCAACTATGCCATATGATGGGCTGATCTGATAGCAAAAGTGAAGTTTTGACTCTTCCTATAAAAAAACTATATAACCAAACGAATTTACATATACAGAGGCACTTAAAGTTTCTATTGTAGCATTTAACTGTTTTTTCTTAAGAGAAGCTTAAAACTTGTGGGCCAAAGAAGAACAAGGTCAGATTTGGGCTAATTATACCAGAAATAAAGACGAAAAGCCTATATGGACCATCTAAGAAGAGAGTTGAGAAGCTTTTTGTAATAAGCAGAACTCAACTAAAAAACACAGTAAAGTCATTTTCCTGTAAGAAATCACCTTCACAACATGAACCCCTTCAATAGTGATCTAGACCGCCGACTATGTAAAGAATATAATGAGACAGTAAAACATATCCTTATGCTATTACATGGCACAGTCTCGCCAGAGATTCAAACTATTTGGATTTGATACAATGAAACTGAAGCACTAGACAAAAAATCGTCTGTAGTGTACTTGAAGGCAAAAAGTTGCTGGAGAAAGCACAATAAGTCTTTTGACTACAGTGGATCTGGTTGTATTGAACCTTTTCCTGGATTGATAATAATAACAATAGACAATCGACCTACTGCTTAAAATGCCACATCTCTTTGAAGTTTGCAAATTCTATTAGTTTCTGAATCCCTTCGTCTTCATTCAAAAAACGTCGTGAAACTTCTCTAATTAAAGATTATTCATTTTTCCATGCAATACCACATTTAGATTTGGTCACAGCGCAGCATGAAGAATTAATGAAAACGAGATCAAATACGGTATATTCTGCTTAAAGACTGAGATTTTTAAATCTGGTAGAAATCTCAAACTTCAAACGACTATAACACCTTAAAGAATGGTGTCTCGAATGTAGTGTTAAATTTACAAATACAAGGTGTATCCAAACTCCTTCCCCAAAACTATACGGTAGTATCAATCTTGACTCTTCCAAGACTTATGGTGCCTTAAAGATTACGTCAGATTAACATGAATGATAGCAATTGTTTTAAAATGCATATTTTGTTTAGCTCAACGACGAAGATTTCGTAAATTCTTGTGAAAGGTCAGTAAATAATGTCTTTTAGTAATGGTAATGGTAAATCTTGAGGCTTTTAAGTCTTGCTTGAATACAAAAGCTGCTTATGAGAAACAATCCATGCCGTACTGTGCAACTGTTTCTAATTCACGTGCTGTCCTTCTTTTACTGATGTTTGGATTATTGTTGAATTTTCCGAAAACTTCTTTTCCTAGTGGTAGGTGTATTCAAGGCGGAGGCTTTTTCATTAAGCTATTTAAATTAAATTTACACCATATCATTCTCGTATTACAGAAAGAAGCAAATGTACAAAATTTAAACCCGTTTCTGCGGTATAAGATATCCGGACATAGCTGGTGACTCCTGATCAGTGAGACAAGAACCGTAACACACTACAGTTTCAGCTAATTCACCGAGGAGATTATAATTATAATTATCAATTTTGGTAATGATAGATTAATAGTTGATATCAGCTATAAAGAATATGCAGATACCAAAGTGCAAAATATCAGCAGCAGTACTTATTTTGCCCTACAGACAGCAGGGTTTCTAATCCGAGAATTTTCGGGACAATTAATTCCTAAGAAATTTTTAAAATCATGTTGCTTCGAATTCCGGAAATAGCAGCTCAAAACTCGAGCTTTCTTCTAAATGTTAATTTAAAAAACGTGAAATTGCCGTTTACTATGGAAGCTAAAGAGAATTGCAAAATAAAAATCATAAGCTTCTAGTTAGATATAGTGGGACGAGCTGTAACCGAGTTTTACAACCGCACGAGATTGCTAAGCTCATTTCATGAAACTAAATCAGGTTATCATGGAAGATAACATGATAATCTGATTTAGACAAAAATATGAAACTTAAGACACTTTTTTACTTAGATTTCAGTGTGTTTTTCTAATTTTCTCAGCTGTTAAAAAGAATATTTAAACTTTTTTTTCAAAATTGTTGGTTTTGAAACAAACAAAAAAATTTATAAAGAATAACAATGTTTCGTTAAGTTGCAAATAAAAATTTTCCATTTTGTTTAGTCTATCTGTGGACACACTGTATAATAATCTTATGCACAATCGGGAAAAAAAAATTAATCTCATGTCAGCCGTGGTTAAGGCACTTAAAAACGCTCTAGAGCAATAAAAATTAATTGTTTTCTAGTGCAATACTGACTCTAATTGTGTGAAATAGGCTTTCAGATTCGAGGTTACGTGATTTTGAAGTTGAAATCTAGCATCGCCTTCCAAAGATATTTATTTTAAAATATTTCATTAAAAATGCACAGATTATGATTCTGCCAAAAACCGTTCTCGAGATATTTAAGAGATTTAATTGAGTGATGTAATTATCGACACTACGACAGAAGTTAAATTTAACGAATAGGTTGGCAAACATTTTCATAGCGTTTATCATTGATAGTTGTTGCGTATCTTAACACAAATCTTTGATTTTTACAAGCTTTGTTATCGCTGGTTTTTATTTTGAATGACTTGAGTTGTTATTGCAGTACAACATAACAGTTTTACATTTTCAAACTTCTGCAGTACATAAAATAATAGTCTTACCTTGAAATAAAACCGTAGACCAAATCAGGGGCCAAAATTTGACGTCACACATTTTTGAAGCAACAAAATTCTTTTTTTTTCGGGACTTGCAACATTGCTTTGGCATTAAGACTGCTAACTTTTATGGCAATGGATTTATACAGAGACTTGTTAAATTTATTTGATGTCTTGTAAAACTGAAATTAAAATTTTGTTTAAGAAATCGTGAAAGTCAGATTTAAGTTCTTATGAATATACATTTTTTCATAATTTATAATTTTAATAAATTGTTTCATTGTTTACCTGGTTATTTCTTCTTTGTTTGACAGTTTGACAGTTGAATGAGTGATTACTAATAACATGTCAAATAAATCTAAACGTTGACATGCATGTGATTCTCTCTTTTTATCTACACACATTGATTCCGACTTTTATTTAGAATGCAACCTCTTAAACAAAATATTTCATACATTTGAACAGCTGCACTATAATCAACTAGAAAACAATTTGTCTTTTACCAACCACAGCACACTTGAATCTTCAAATATTATTCAGTTGCAACAAACTATACAGGGTGACCAAAGTTATATTATAGGCACATATTTATAATTCTTTTATTTTTAAACAGATTGTAATATAATTTGAAATATAATACATTATTGTTAATAAATGC
>VTPC01002777.1:0-38702 GCA_011009095.1 Ignelater luminosus | reverse complement strand
AGATTGTAATATAATTTGAAATATAATACATTATTGTTAATAAATGCAATTTTTTGAAATATTAACTGCATTAATATCACTTCCGGTTTCACCTGTTTCCTTATTTTAAATGGGACTCTCGGTACATTTTTATATATTCTGATTCTACTATTTAGCTTTATTTAATTTTTTTGTCTCTAAGTCACTTATTCGTTAACACAAGTATTATTAAGAAACTTTTCCAAAAAAAAAATTCAAACCAAAAAGTAGCTAAGTGTGGTAGCAATTAAATCTATAGTGAAGTAATATTTTAAAAAATGTTTCAAGCCTTCAAAAGTTTCTTCTTATAAAGCGAATTAAGTTTGAATTTTACTATATTTTTTAAATAACAAACATCAACACCTATTCATCACCTTTAGAGTTTTAGTTTCTGGATTGACTGGCCTTAGACTTAGAGGGCTCTGAAATTAGAACAAAATTGGTGTTCAATTGGTTGTACTAAAATTGATCTGACTCAGATTAATGTACTTGATTGCATTGTAGAGCTAGAAAAGACTAAGCGCTCTTTGTTGGTGCTCTTTGTTAATGCTGTGAAGTAGGTAAATCAATTACGAAATCTGGTAAACATAACATAACCTACATTTTACATGCTTGGTGCGATCGCTCCATATCGGAACACGAGGGATTCCAGAGCGAGCAGTGAGGTCACAGAACGATCTACAGTAAAGCAATTCAATCGAAAACGCTATTATAAATATCCTTGTTTTCAACCTACCTAGATATATCCTTTTTCATTAAGGTTTATATAGAAAAAAAGGTCCCAAGTTGGTGCAGCTTGGTAACCCATTAACGCAGAATTGGGAAAATTAAGAAACCTTCTTTCTGGTCAGTACTTGGATGGATAATCCGATAGCTTCGTTTACACGGCACTTCTCTCCTTAGAAGAGGAAAGTATAACAAACGACCATCTCCTTCATGTGAAATTAAAGTGCGTTCAATTAGGTAAAAATTGAGAGAGGTGTTTGCCCCATAAAAGGATGGGCGGGCTAATAATAATAATAAAACAGAAGGGAGGTTAAGCCATCGTTACCCCATTCATGATGCCTTGCGGCATACTAACTAATAACATTGTTTTTCCCGTGGGCTGCGGGTAAAGCAACCATTCGTCCCATATTGAGCAGGATTATCTCACTTTAACATTTGTCATCCCGCAACACTGACGTCCTACAAGATGTCTTGCGTTCCTATCTTTTTAACAATCAGTCGTGATTTGAAGCTGATGTGAGACCCTTCCGAGTCCGATTTGAGGCTTGAAGGAAACCCCCGTATCTGGCTTGAGGTTATGCAGGGGATAAGAAGGACCCCGCCTTAGTTACTGCCCTGCTTTAACGTGTCTCGCATTGAATGCTTTTTAACATGGTCGCTTTAGCCGTAAGTGATAGACTATCCTCTCTCTCTCTCTCTCTCTCTCTCTCTCTCTCTAACGTTACGTATTTTAAATTTTTAAAAGAATAATTTCAACAAGCCAAAAGTCATTTAATCACAAGTTGAAATATTAATTTTTAAAAGTACAATGCCGAAAAAAGTTGATTCTTTCCATAGTGCATACTAATTACTGATACCTACCGCGAAGTAAACTTTTTAAATTGACTGTACGTCCTGTACCTCCTTAACATTTTTTTAAAAGCAACAATTGGATTTTGAGAATTTTAATGATAAATTTAAATACCTACTAAAATTCATGAAAAATGCATAATTATGCATTTTGTTCTTAAATATGCTAAAAGATTCAATATATGCAATATATGCAAATAATAATTAGGTTAAATTCCCTTTAAATGAGATAATTCTCACACATTAGCACAGAAACTTATAAATATGCATAGATTAAAAAATATGCATTTTGCATAAAACCCGATCTCTAGTCATCACTAGTCCATACTAAAGCTTGATCTAGCTACAGCCCACAAGTTTATTAGTATTGATAATTATGATGTGCATTACTGATATTTTTAGAGAAAGTATCTGAGACTAAAAACTACTGGTAAAGCAGAACACTAATTGATAATAGATGATACCATGAATTAACGTGAAATTGAAAATTGTGTATTTACCCTGTGTGGTTTTCACCCGTATTATAACTAGGAAGGTTGCATATGTTATGACTTAGATTTTAAATTCTTTAAGCAAAAAACTCTCCAAACCAAATGTATCATATAATATCAGTGTATACCAGAGGTGGCAATCAGCTCACCAAGTATCGGTTGATATATTTTAAAATCAAGCTTTGGTTGCTCATCACTGTACATGGTAAACATAGAAAAATCACCCTTGTAGAAATATCAAAGCAATTTTACTTAAATAACAACTACATAACATTTAAATTCACTCTAGTAAGAACTTTATTAAATTATCTAACATCTATTATAAACAAGCTAATCATAATAACATTTCATTTATTTTTAAGCAATAATAAACCTTTAGGTTTTAATTTATTGGCAATAATTTCTCTTTTCTTTTCCTCTTCTTCTAACTGTAATTTCTCATGTCTTTCAACAGCAAAATCCACTTCCTTTGTTAACTGCATTATTTGTTCAGCAATTGCCTTTTGCTTTAGCATACGTTTTTGTTGTCTAGCCCCATAAGGTGTTGGTCTTCCATCAAGATATGAATAATCAGGTGAATCTGTAAGCACTCCATGTTTATTAGGATTCATTGGTAAGCCTCTCTTCTCTCGCCACCTCTGATCTAAACATTTTACAGATGTTGTGCTTATAAATCGCAATTGTGATGAATTCAAGATTTTTGTACCTAAATAAAAAATAGATTTTACAGTCAACTGTTTAACATTATGATTTAACTTACTTAAGCAACTAGAAATAGTTAAGACAGTCTGGGCCATTCTTTTTATTTTAAATGTTCAATTGTAAATAATGCTTTCATAACAAAACTATGTTGTAGGTTATATGAGGTTATGTTCCGTTTTTCTTTTAGAACTCGAGAAGTTGGTAACGTCGAAATTACTAGAGAAACAAAGACAACTATCATCATGGCTACTAGACGAAAGTCGATTCATTCAAATGCAAGTGCGAGATTAAATTTTCGCCCCTCGTTAAGTGAGGCCAGTAGAGGGGAAACAAAAGGTACAAAACCTACCTCAACACCTACATCTGTAAAAGAAATCATCACTTTAATGATATTGCATCTATGCAGAAAATCGCTATTTTTCGACACTAACCTAAAAGTAGCCTTGTACCTTGGAGCCTTGTTCGTTATATCACTTATAGCGGATGTGTTTTCTATACCAAAAGGATATTTTTCACGATCTGGTAATGCTTTTAATCAGTATTTTGTTAAGTTTGCTTGGGGATGGAACTTGATATTATTATTACCATATGTGGTATTAACCTCGTACACATACTGTTGTGGACAGAAAGACAGAATTATAAAACATCACGTAGTAAGGCTTGCAGTTGCAACATTTTTCTGGTGGTTTTGGACTACTTTTTTCCAATATATAGAAATACGATATGGAAAATGTAACATAAGAGGAGATCAATTCAACACAAAGCAGACTTGTTTAAAAGCTGGTTATTTATGGAATGGTTTTGATATATCAGGACACAGTTTTATATTAATCTATGGAAGTTTAGTATTTATAGAGGAAACCAGATCTATGTTAAATTGGGATAGTATAAAAGATTATATCCGGTTAGAAGATCATTATCGTAACACAAGGGACACTAGTCCTAGCACTAATCCTTTACGTACACTGAACGAAGAACAGTTTAAGTGTTTGCAACTGAATTATGATAAATTCACACCTTACATAAGAGGATTATTTATTGTGATAACAGTATTCCAAATTCTGTGGGATATAATGTTGATAACAACGATGCTGTATTTTCATGTGATGATCGAGAAGTTTATTGGTGGAGCTTGTGCCATCCTTACATGGTTCTTTACATATCGATTTTGGTATAGTCAGGCATCACTAATACCACTTTTGCCGGGTGATGGGTTGTTTAAATATATGAAAGGTAAACCAGTCACTACAGTAATACCTGGTAGGAAAAGATCGGCAAGTTTTGTGGGAGAGCATACACAGTTACCCAAGTTTATGGGTATGCCATTACATGGACTTAAAACAGAAAGTGGAAACACGCCAAATACTGCACAACCAGAAGACATGTATAGATAAAAATAGAAGCTTTATAAATTGTTTATTTTGTACTTTACAACTCGCTGCTAATTATTTTTATTTTTAATTTATTAAAAGTAATACTGTCTAAATAATTAATCAATTTTATAAATCAATAAAATTTTAAAATTCGAAATGAATTCTATTTTTATATGAAATTGCACCAAATACGTGTAGCTTTCTGCTAGCTTCCATTTTACGGCTTTTCTTATGCTAGTCCCATGGCATTTTTTTAGTTTTTCTTTATTTTTAAGGATTGTTTTAATACTGTTACTGTGTTAATAACAGAGCAATACTGGTATATGTAATTGATTGCATTTCTTTCCTTATTTAATTATTTATTTAGTAGTACAGGGCATAAAGTACAATAAGTAATTGGAGTGTTCATTTTTAGTAATTTATATGTTATCTTTGTTAAAATCTATTTAAAGTTGTTGAGATGTATAGGTATTTAATTTATTTTTGTTGAGAATAGAGCGGTTTCATTTTATGTTGTTGTATTTTAATTTTATTTGTACAAAGCTGAATAAAGATTCTGTTGGTGTATTGACGATTCAGTGACTGTATGTATTACTCTATGTAATTCTCTGTAAAAGAAGAACTTGCTTGAAGTAGGTATTTCATAACTATAATGTGTGATAATTGACGAATAATTTATGCATTATTAATTTACAAAGATTAATCTTTCATTACTGTTCAGCAAATGTTTGGTACTAATCAACACAAACAAGAAGTAGATATTCATTTTCAATCTTTTTTCTAACTTCCTTTAAGTTTTATAGTCACCTGTTGCTTTTTAAATGTTACAATGCAATTGTAAAAATAGGTTTATGTTGTTTCTCTTAACTTTGAGTCATGGGCCTCATAAAATTTTATGAGGTCCAACCTTGGAGTATATCCAGGTTAAACAAAAGAAAATGTGATTTCTTTCATTCATATGAGTCAAAACACTTAATCATTTCAAATTATAAGAAAGTTTTCTTGATCAATTTTCCACATATAAATCTGATTAAAGTACATTTTAATGTGTGCATTTATTTAACTACTCAGTCGTTTTACATAAATGTTGAAAGAATCTTTTTTAACAAGAAATCTAAAACCCAATTTGTAACAATAAATTTAAGGAAGCGTTCTTGCGCTATAACCGTAATAGTAAAGTAAGATTTTTGAAGGTATTTAAGATGAAATTAGCAGGGATTGTTTTCAGGTGTAATTATGTTGCAATTATGTTTCTTGATGCAAATTAGTTCTAAACAAACATAAAACTGTGTTTTCTTAAATACAATTTATAAGTAAATTACAAAGATTCACAACAGCAGCTTCAATCAGGTACCGAATAATAAGCAAATACCTATTAAAAATACCTCCCACAACCTAGATAAACTGTACTGCTGTGTGTAAAGAAAAGCACATTGAAGAAGAAGAAAAGATCCTTATCAAGCCTGCAGAGATGTCTGTACAAGGCGTGTTTGTAGCACAGTTGACTACCTGTTTTTAGCGTCCAAGAAATGAACTGTGACAATTGACCAGATTGCCATCACAGTGTAGCATTAGAATTAAAACTTAAAAGACTTATTAGTACAATAAAGAGATATCTTTATGTCAACAGGTAATGTTTTAGGAATTACTACAGAAATTGAACATAAAATCATCACCAAAGGTATTGTGCCCATTGCTCGAGCGCCTTATCTCATCTCCCACGTTCAGAAAGAAATAAAAGTGAGAGTGGGATAAATGGAAGAGTTGTTAGATCAGGGTATCATTACAGAATCACACCATAGTCAGCCAAAATTGTAATCCTTAAGAACACAGCTCCAGATGGTTTGCAGAAACTAAGAATTTGTGTGGATTATCGTGAATTGAATAAGTATAGTACAGGATCCTGGACAGTAGATACCATACAGCATCTATTTTGAAACAGGCACTCCCCAGGAACACTTATGAATGGAACCGCATACTAAATGCACCAAACACTTGGTAGCAACTTATAAATGTAGTGTAGGTATACAGTTTGTATATCTTGATGATGTGATATTTGCACAAATAACCCAAGGATGCATCTACAGAGGTTAAAGGCAGCCTTAGGAAAGTAAACTTAAAACTAAAACCAAGTAAATGCAAGTTTTTGAGGTGAGAAGTTACCTATCTAGGTCATGATGTTGCTGCAGATGAAGTAAAACCCGACTCAAAATATAAATGCAGTATCCCAGTGCCAGTAAATATGTGAGAGGTACACACTTTTTCTAGGATTAGCGGATTTTTTATTGAAGGTTTATTCTATCATTTGCACAATGAGCCATGGCATTGATAATACTAGAAAGGATATAGGTACAGTTCAAACAGTACAACCAAAATAACCCTATCATGTTAACATCATTAAAATCGTGACAACAAGAGCTATTCAAAACAATTTTTAATCGTTTTTCCGTCTATTTAAAAAAAATGAAATTGATGATGGTTACTTCAAACCAAAACATTGTATAGGAATTTTGTTAGCATATTTTAATAGAGAACAAAAAGTGGTTTTAGTTTTCCACTATCTCTTCAAATAAAAGAAAGAAAACATAATAACGAAAATCAAGAAATCTACTTTTTTTTAAATATCTCTGAAACTATCCAAGATATCTAGACTTTGCAAACGCCAACAAAAACTTTCATCCCATTTAACCGATCCTGTATCTCTTACCATTTCCAAGATCCCCATGCTGTGCATCCTTATCTTGGGCACACTGTATAAGATCTTTAGTTTTTGCATTGTAATAATCTTAAATATTGTGTTAAATCTTCCTGTATCTGATCTTAAATCTAGCACAACTCACAATTAAGTATGACCAGTTGGTACTAAAGAAGATTATTAGCTCGTAACACACCCATTGTCTGGTGTCATCTGCAAATTGCAGTTGAGGTTGTCCTGACAAACAAGATTAATGTAATGGCATCCTGAGATAAATCAGTTTGGGGCGTGAAAACCTTTGAAAGGTTTTGCCCAATGCAAAACTACGCTGGGCAAAGAAGAGAAAGTTGTTATGTTATTCAAAATGGATAAGGATACATCTATATAGGTGCTAATGAGCTTTAATAAGTTGTGTCAAACCTTGTAGCACGTTTGATGTTGAGGACTGATGATACAGCAGCCAGAATTCATGTCAAAATGGCTTCAGTGTGCAAAAGCTAAAAAAATAGTCCAAGATTTGGTTCTTGCCCTCCAGAGATTGGGTCATTAAGCAAGTCCATGGGCCTGTACAAAAAACAGTTTAAGTGTGGTTTGTTAGTCTCTGGGATCATCATGACAGTGACGGTTCTCCAAAAATGATGATTAAAAAGGATGAAAAATCTGTCAAGTCAGGAAATTTTGTTAGATGAGTTGGCGGCCGTCGCTGCTTTCCCCTGAATGAAACAGATGATCTCCAAGAGCAACTGGGTTTGCGAAGAGAGACAGTACTAGAGTGTGGATTTTATGAAGAATAGCTGTCATCAAATAGTGGATCTGTGGGAAGCTGGTGGATTTGACTAAAATGTTCTGCAAGGATGTCAGTTTAAGTTGTATGATCAGTGGACTATTTATCACCATGATGTTTCAGATGGTAGTTTTTTTCCAGTTTCAGGAAAGCAGTGGAGATAAGGTCAATGTGGTAATAATAGGTAGACATGATGATCTAAAACAGCCAGGTGGCGATGAAAGTCTGTTATCCTGACCTTAATAAAGCTGCCCCAAACAATAGGGGATTAAAAATGTAATAACTTTTACCAAACATAATTAAAAAACTGCAATTCTGAGAAGATTTAAAGTATTTGGTAAATAAATGCCTATATAGTTTAAATGAATACTTTAATGAATAATAAACAACATTTTAGTAATGGCACTTGCCTTGCACATAGCAATAAGTTATTATATACAGGGTGTTTTCGAAAGTATGCAGGAAACTTTAACACTAAGTAAAACGCATCAAAACATACAAAATATTACGCTCTCACACCATTTGGTGGTCAGAGTGCAGGGCATTTTTATGGCTAAATAATAAAGATAATTTAACAAATTTGTTATCAAAAAGTTTCTATACTTATTTATTTTTCTAATTCTTAAAGAGTAATTAAATTATTTCAAGTCATCTATAATTATTATTTTACTACACAACTTTCTTTTGAACAAACATCTGATAAGGTCCATGGGCCAATATTCTCATTTCATGGTTAAAATCAAAAGACATGATTAGAAATAAAATAAAGCAATATGGGTGATATTCATAGTCTTAGTTAAAAAGATTTTATTCTGATTTTAATGGAGTTTGCATGTATAGAACCAGAATTAAACCTTTTTTTATCAACTTTATTAGAAAGTATAGACTTTTTGACCATCATTGTGTGGTCGAGAGTTGGCAATTGTATCTCAGTGGCAAAGTAGTTTTTCCTCCCTGTTCAATTTTTATTTGATGTTTTGCTTAGATATGTCTTGGATTTGAATACCATGATACCAAAGCTGTCTTACAATTACTTGCAGAAGTAATTTTTTAATGTAGAATAACTTTTATTTAGATCTTTCATGAATTTTTTAAGGTGGACAAAAAAAATCATATGTCAAAGTGTCTTTTCTTCCAGCAGCAGATTTGTTGCCATGGAAAATGAAGTAGGAATATGGAGCATTATATAATTTTCTTGTTTTAACTTGCTGTTATAACGAAAAACAGTTAAACAGCCAGTTTTTACTGGTGTGTCAGTGATACCCTAAATGTGAGGGGCCTAAAAATTCTAACTCTTTAATTTTTTTATTTAGCGCTTTAAGAAAAAACTTGATTTTAGTTTGTGTTTTATTTTTGTATGTAGTATAAGTTAGTAGAGTTTCCCACATACTTTCGAAAACACCCTGTATTTGTTATCATACTGGAATTTACTAGATTTAATATGTTAAAGGAGTATCGCTATACAGGGTGAAATTGAAATAGTTAGAAAAAATTTAACCACCCATTCGGTGGCAGTTATACACCAAGATAAAAATATTTTTTTTTAAAAACCTATCTCTTCATTTCGTACAAAAACACCTCTTTTGAAATGCAAAAAAATTGTTTAAAAGTTTCTGGAATACAAAATGTATCTGTTCAAAACAAGGTAATAAGACAAAAATGGCAACAAATTTTGTTGACGTTAACATTGCATTTACCATCCATCTGTATAAACATAAAAAAAGGCCATTACAGTATTAAAAATTTACTAATTCAGAGGCAGTTCGCTTTAGTTTCTTAATCCTAAAAAAAATCTCCCATGCTCAATGTGTGATTTTTTTCTTATTATCATTTCTTCTTGTCTTCTAGTTTTAAGCCTTTCCTTATTAATTACTGGCATTTTAGTGCACCTCGGTTTGAGCTTGTGTGTGTAGTTTGTGTATAATTGAGGAAGGTCAAAGTAATAAATTAACAGATTTGTTCCAAATGTAATACCATAAGATGACAACAAAACTGAACAAGTTTTATAATTTATTGTTGTTTGTTTTGTTGTAATGCGGATTAGAATTTTGTAATTGATTGGATAAATTGAGACAACAAATTAAAATGCAAATGTGTGAAATTAGGATAAATTAATTCTATACTCGCAAATACTGAACTGGAATTCCTGTAATTTAGAACAAAGATTAAATAAATAAAAATAAACTTCAACAAGTTTTAGTGTCTATACTATGGTATGATGTCATTATAAGCAATCTTTCTGAAAACTTATGGGTTATACACCAGCGGTTCTAAAAATGTGCAACCTCACCTTTTTTTTTTCAAAAAAGAGCTCTGTTTAAATTTAAAATGTTATCAAAGGGCATCTCTAGGCATCAGCTACTACCCATTAAATTTTTTCTATCTATTTTAATTTCACCCTGTACGTATCATATGTTAGGTATATTTTATGATAAGTTGATATTCCTAATTCCTATACCAAGTATATTAATAGTTGAAAGGGAATTAAAAAAAAAACTTGGCAGGTTACAGTAATTTGAAATATTGGTATAATTAGAGTAGTACTTGTGTTCTGGGGGGAGGGGGGTTCTTATATTGCCATGAAATCTATTTATGTAATTGTCTTTTATCTATAAAAACTTGGTCATATGGTACTATATTACCAATTACACTATATCTTTTACAAAATATTAATAATAATTTTTTATAACAAAACAAAAAACAATCAAATGCATCAATTCATACTTAAGTATATGGAACCTGCAACAATAAGAGCAATAACTGCAGCAACACCTATACCTAATGCAATAAGCACAGGTTTCTTATAAGTAACTAAGAACATTTTAACATGAAATAACATTGTTGGAATCGTCTTTTTATAAGACTCTCGCTGCTTTACTCTAGCATAATATTTTTCCACATGTCGTCGTTTACCATTTTTCCAAAACCGAGATTCAAATCCCAATTGATTCAATCGCTCCAATAATATTGTTAAACTTATATCAGCCACAGTAAACCTATCAGAACACAGCCACCAATTTTCTTTGCCTACAATTAAGACTTTTATGTAAAAAATCAATTCAAATTGTGATCACACACTTACCTTCAGTATGGCTTGCCAATTCATTTTCTACATTAGTAAGCACTTCATCAAATTGTTCCAACGTCTGCACATATTCATCTTTGTTCATAAGAATACTATTCTTCTGTTCTTGCACAGATGCTTTTTCAAGTAGAGCATCTCGCATTTCTGGATTTTTCTCAGCGTCTTTCCTCAACCTTTCTGGTGCTTCTTTTTCGGAATCTAAAAAGGTATACGATTTATTAGCATAATGCATTACAGTTTTAGAATAACTAGCTTACTTGCAAGTGTTCTTCTTACAGGTCCCACAAAAGGAGGTTTAGGCCAACTGACCAATTCAGAATGAAAAAATGATCCCATGGTTAAGATTTCAATAGGCAATTGACCAAGAACATGTCTAAAATGAGTAACTTTTTGTTTGATTTCAGTACTCTGATCAGTTGGTATCAATTTTGGAATATCTCCTAAAATTAAATAATTCAAAATGTTTATAGTACTATTACAAACGACATATAGCTACCATTATTAAAGTTGTCTTCTAGATAGTCAATAATACGGGCAGAATCAGGAATGATTTTTCCAGTATCTTGAAGAACAGGTACTTCACCTCGAGGATTTATTTTAAGATACCAAGGTTCATATTGTTCTCTTGTTTGTAGATTTATAAAACGAGTTTCAAATGGAAGATTCTTTTCGTGTAGAGCCATTAATACCTTAAAATAATTAATTTTTATTGAAATTATTTGTTAGACTTTACAAAATCAAGTTAGAACAAAAAATAACATGACACAATAAAAATAAAATAACATTTATATGCTTTAGTAAAAGACAAAATTATTTAAAGCGTGAATGGGTTTTGTTTTCTAACATTCTAAGCAAAAGATTGTGGTCAATATTATAACAGTGCGTTAGTTCACAAAATAAATTACAAGACAGATAGGAAGCCAGAATGAATACTTACAAGATCATTCAAGTTGTGGATATTATACTTTGAACATCAAAGACAATCTGAGAAAAACTTAGCCATTTATTAAGGGGGGGGCTATTTCAGAAAATGCGTACATCAATAGCGGTTTGTACTGTTTATTGCAAAAGAACAACATAAACAAATTTTGACACTGATCACATCATAATTACTTTAACTGTTACTCTTTATTAGTAACAATTTTGTTGGTTATTTCTAATGGGAGCACTGCCTCGCAGCCTCCCTTGCAGAACCGATGTGGATATGCACAAATCAGATCATTTTTCTTAGATTCGACATTGTCATCACAAGTACTAAGAAAATCACCAACAATTTGTTGTCACAGAAATCTTCTGAGGTTATAGCATCTTGTGCAAAGTATTTGCTCACTGAAATTCTGATTTACTGAAATTTCAAATAATAGATGCATCTCTGTTATTCATCTAAATCTAATATGTAATAAAAAATATGGGAGACAGGCCTTTTAAGTAATATTCATTATGAAAGAAAAAAACTATTTACATTTTTTTAACCTTTTTGCATTCACAAGACTATTGTCACAGCATTCACACCTGAATCTAAAGAATGTTTTCAGATTTAGATTTCCGTTATCGTATTTGTGAAAACAACTAAAAAAGGTACTACATTTTGGATTTTCTTGCAAACTGCATATTTCAGCAGCCCTAATAAAAACAATTAGTATTATAAAAATATTTATTTTATTTTAGATGTCCAAAGAAATGCATAGATTTATAATTTACAAATTTCAATTTAAATTCCTATAAATTAATTATTGTATTTGCTACCTAAATATATACCTCCAATAATAAGAGCAATAGCTGCAGCAACACCTATACCTAATCCAATAATCAGAGGTTTCTGATAAGTAACTAAGAACATTTTAACATGGAAGATTGTTGTTGGAATTGTCCTTTTATAAGAATCACGTTGTTTCACTCTAATATAATATCTTTCTATGTGTGGCCGTTTACCATCTTTCCAAAATCGAGATTCATATCCCAATTGATTTAATCGCTCCAATAGTATTGTCAAAGCTATATCAGCTACAGTAAACCTGTTAGAACACAACCACCAATTCTCTCTACCTAAAATCAACATTTTTATGGAGAAGAATTAAATCAATTATTGAATTGCGGGTATTCACAAACTTACCTTCGGTATGACTTGCCAATTCATCTTCTACATTAGTGAGTACTTCATCAAATTGGTCCAAAACCTGAACATACTCATCTTTATTTGTAAATACACTGTTTTTCTGTTCATGTATGGATGCTTTTTGAAGTAGAACATCGCGTGCGTCTGGATTTTCCTCAGCATAGCTTCTCAATGTGTTTGGTATGCTTTTTTCAGCATCTGACAAAAAACTATTTAAACTACTACTTTGTAATTTCACAACAGCTTACTTGCAAGCAATCTTCTTATAGGTCCCACAAAAGGAGGTTTAGGCCAATTACTAACAAATTCCGAATGAAAGAACGATCCCATTGTTAAGATTCTTACTGGCAATTGATCTATAATATGTCTAAAGTGAGTTACTTTTTGTCTAACCTCCGCACCCTGGTCCATTGGTATCACTCTTGGAGTGTCCCCTTAAATTAATTTTAAATTAAAATCGAAGACTCAAAAAAAATATTTACAGCATTTTACCATTACTAAAATTATCTTCTAAATAATCAATAATACGAGCAGAATCAGGAATGATTTTTCCGGTATCCTGAAGAACAGGTACTTCACCTCGAGGATTTAATTTAAGAAACCAAGATTCATATTGTTCTCCTTTTTGTATATTTACAACATGAGACTCAAATGGAAGGTTTTTCTCATATAGAGCCATTAATACCTTAAAAAATTAATGCTATTGAGATTCATTTCTCCAATGAACTTTTATTAAATCAAATTGTACAAGGTGATCTAGAAATCAATATGAATGAGATTTTACTATTTTACAAGAAACATTTGATTTACAGAAATAACTATACAGTTTGACAGAGAATCTCGCAAGGCACATTTTCAAATTGGTTTCTAGGACACCCTGTATAAGAAAATAAAAAAATAACTTATACCTTGTTTAGTAATAATTATAATTTTAGTTTGCTTTCTTGTTCTTAAAACAAAATCAGGTCACTTTAGGAAGGTGTAGGTTCTTGTTAACACAACAACAACAAAAAACACTGCGGGAGAAATGGAAAACCGGAATAGGATACGAGTAGTCAATTATGGAAATTACACATTTATACTATTTCTTAATTTTTTTAATGTACTTTCACTCAATTCACAGGTTTTGCTTTTACTATTTTAACATTTATCTGCCAGTCGAGCTTAACAGTACTACAAAATATTCACCATGGCATATGATGGTAAGAATCATCATCTAAAATGTAATAATTTGTATCTTATGTGTATTCTACTATTAAAGTACTGGACGTCCGTTTGTCATCCAAATTTCGTCCCGACGTCCATGGACGTAAATTGGACATCCATTGGACATCCGTGTTTGGACGTCCACCGGACGACCGTTAGTGGACGTTCACTGGACATCTATTAGTCATGCAAAAATCGTCCAAATTATGCCCAAAGGTGTCCAGATTATGTCCAAACATCGTCCGAATTATGTATGTCCATGAATTGTCCGAATTATGTTCAGAAATTGGCCGAATTATGTCCAAATTACGTACAAAGAAATGTACAAATTATGTCCAGTAACGGACGTCGGTAGGATGTCCAAAGTGGTGACAAACAAACGTCCACTGGACATCCATACGCTGGAATTTGGACGTCCAGTGGACATCCACAGGGCTGATATGTATTTACCTATTAAAATATGTACTACCTACTATCTATATTTCTTATGTTCTTATTGTTTTATTCTTAAAGTTCTTTTCCATGATTCACTTTTTCAAAAGTAGTTTATGTACCTATTACACACATTATGGTTTATCTTATCATTATTTATTGCATCCATTGTTTTGTTTTATTATTGTTCATTTTTTAGCTGTCGAAAACACAATAGAACATGAAGAGACAAAAAAATATTTATTTTGTTTCATCATGCTACTTTATAAGCAAACTTATTATAACGAGCTCAAGTAAATATTTCAAATAATTGTATTAAACATGCTACATCTTATCAGTTTCAATTAGTCACCCATAGGAGGGCATAAACTTGTTTGTTCTTATGCAAAATATCATTACAGCTGACAAATGAAATATTTCTCCAGGGGCTATCATTCCTCGGCTATTGAGCCAAGTTGCTTGATATCTTGGTCTAGTAACTAGACTCTAGTATCGAGAAATTTATTTTCTCTATGATTCTAGTCAGAAATTAGTAACTTGAGGCTTGCAAGATGTAAACAAACTCTTAATTTTAATTCATATGACTAATAACGTCACAGAGAGCGTGTCTGTGTTACCTGGATAGGCTTTTCTCAGCAAAAACTGTTTTAGACTTTTTCAAGGAGAGTTACTTGTTTTAATCGATTGATGGTTTTAGAAACTGTTTCAATTAAAGATCTAATGATAAATAATACTTTTTGCCAACCTATTTACTAAATCCAATTGTAAATCTAAGAATGTATGCAGCTATTGGTATTTTCAAAGTTATTAATCGAATGGAGAGAAAATATTATTAAAACGTTTTACTGTCGTTTTTCTTTAATAAAACTTGCCCAAACCATAGTTTTGCATCACCAAGTCAAGTTATTGTCTGCTGAAATGTTATTATGAAATGAAATGATATTACACGTATCTATGCTAGCTATATTATGGATTCTTAAACGTCAAAAGGCAGATCGTTAATAAAATATAATTTAAAGAGTAGGTGCCAATAAAGAACCTTGAGGTACGCCATAATCAATTTTTGCATTGGAGGTTTTATTATTTAATGAAACTTACTGTGATCTATTGGAATGCTTTTATCACTGAATTTAAAAGTTTTTGATTTGTTTATGAAAATGTTATGATGGAAGCACGCTTTTTGTAAATCGCCAAAGATTGTATCAATTTACCTACTGCTTATTCAGATGATATAACGTGTGTTTAGTAAAATATATCTAGTACTTTCCTTCAAATGTTCCTACCTAATGATCAAAATGGGTTAAAAGAACTTATAACAAAGCAACAAACGTATAGAAAGTTCCATTTCAATATATGTAGCATACTTTCTTCTTTTCAAAATAATAATAATTTTATCTACGACTCTTCAATAATATAGTCGTTATACGCGTAACCATAGGGATATAACCATACTCATAAAACACCAGCGAATTGTATGGATTTTATTCACTGGCGGTGTTTTGTTGGTTGCCCATTTATGGATATAAACAAAACAGAAATTGTTATAATCTCAAACTATTTATTGTTAGAAAACAAATTTGGACATCGTCTTCAGAGGATTCTTGTATTCCAGATCTAAAACTCTCTTTGTGAAGATTGTTTACTTCCATTGACTTCTACATATTCAAGAATTTGGACATCGCCTCTCTCAGGAGAATCCACCTCCAGATCTTCCTCAGAAGTGTTAGAATCGTAAATAAAACGTCGTATTCGACTTGCACTTAATGAGCATTATGTGCTCGTTGAATAATATATTATTAAAAATTCTTAATTAAACTTGTAAAAAATTTCATGAACTTTGAGTTTACCCGCAAACGATGCATTCTAAAAGGAAATTCCAGCATTTTGCTTTTTGTTAAACCAAATAGAGATCTTCGACGAAATTTACAAAATTTCGTATCTCAATTCGTACATTCTATCTGTCCGTCTCTATCTGTTGCCACGTTCCCGTATCTATATATGAAATCAACTTAGAATGGGGGTTTTTTCACAGTATATATACACATTCAGTAGTAACAACAGCTTCAGCACCAGTCCACGGCACACTAAACACAACTAGACACTCACACACATCACCACTAATCATACACATACTCGCACACCCCTCATCACACCATTCCAACACCGTTCTGGAAAGAACCGTTCCGCAGTTTCACCCAGCGCTGCCACTGTGCGGTGGCTTGCTGGGTGTCCTTGGGCACCACCGCTCCCCACTCACATGGGCCACCTTCGCCGAGGGGAGCCCAACAACATCACCCCCGCGGATTGGCGCGGGGTCTGCTTGGTGCCGGCCATACGTTCATTCACCAGTTCAGCGAACGCACTTCCACCCAACTATTTTCCAACCAGGCTTAAGAGAGGTTAATTCCTCTAAAGAGCCGACCGCCTACGGCGGCATTTATTACATTGATTACTACTACAACTAGCTACCCCCACCTTGACAATAATTTTATAGTACGCCAGCGGTCCTTCATAAAATCTTCGTTAGATGGCGGTACGTTTTTATCGTTTTTACTTTTGTTTACAAAATTAAAGAATAAATTTTTTCTAATTTTTATTTGTTTATCGTGTGTTGATCGTCTTTTACTTGCAAGTGATTATAGTTGCATTATAAATTTATAACAAGTAAGTATACAACATCCATAGTTTTTCTTTAATAGCGAAGTATGCTCTGTTTTCAGCTATTTGAGGTTAAGTTCTATTGTAAGATTTCGACTTCATAAAACAAGTGAAGCATCTATTAATTAATTATTTATGAATGCTATGGAATTACCAAGACAAGAAATTAAACGAAAACGAATTATTTGGCAGCATCTATAGTTTTAAGTATTAGAGCATTAGAGATTTTATAATTATAATTGTAGTTCTTAAGAATATAATTTTTTTTCATTTTGTTGCAATAAATTATTTTTTATTTCATTAATATTTATATTCTTGTTTCAACTGTAATTGGTTATTTCGAAATTATTTTGTTTTAATTTGAAATTTAAAAGCTCGTCTTGTGGATTGAAATTTTAAAATCAGTTAAAAATCGCCAAAAATTGGTAGTGCCATCTGTACGATTCATTTTGAAGGACCGCCGACGACTTTCTATTTTTTGCTATATGAACTTCAAAGGCGCCGACAGCAGCTGTCCCTACTGAATCTGTATATATACTGTGGTTTTTCTAGCAATGTTCAAACATCTGATAATAGAGGGTAATATAGTATTTAGCGATCCTATACCTATCTTGCTTTAAAATGTGGGAAAAAGAGATGATGTATTTATTAAAACACGTGATAGAAATAGACATTGTTGTCGCAAGCGCAGAGAGAGTAGGACCGATAGGACTACTAGCACCATCTGTTAACAATTAGAGGCTGTCAACAACCCCATTTTCTCCTGATTACAGATACAGCGCGACCAACCTCAGAAAAGCCCCGGAAAATATGCGAACTAATTTCAATAACAAACAACGCCGACCAATCAAAAGCGTAATTTTACTCGAGTACATTAACTGCCAAAAGTTGTCTTAAATCTATTACATGTTATTGGCGGTGTTTAGTTTTATTTAAATTTCCCGCCGGAAGATTTCTGGATGTAAGTGTACTTGGTCAACATGTAGCTCCCACGTACACGCCCACTCGGGGCTTTTCTGAGGTTGGTCGAGCTGTACATAATCGGTTTTTGATATCTCAAATACTTTTCGAGATAATCGGGATCGAAAATGGCGGTTTTTTCGACATGGTGATATTATATACGATACCGACTTAGTTTTTAACGTTGAATACGACTATGAATTTAAATTTTTATATTTCAAGTAGTTCTCGAGATATTCGATTTTTTTTAATTTCGTCATGATCATGCTTGCATTTTCACTGGTTATAGCTACAACTGTTTAAATGGCAGGTTCAGTTGATTAGTTATCAATTGTAGAACCTTCTACAATATTTAAACAATTAAATTGTGAGAAATGTGGATTTGGTTTTTTCTGGCGGTGGCAAAAAAGACCTTAGAGATAATGACAAAGAGATCTTTTTGATAAACCAAAAAACTACTCGGGAACTAGAACCATATTAAATTATCTAATACGCTGTTCAGTGGCGTAACAATTTTTTTCAAAGTACCAATCAATGTCCCGCCTCTGTTAGGAATATCAAACAAAAAACTATCTAAAATAATAGACACCTTAGAGTACCAACATGTAGAAAATTTCATTCCAATATCTCACATCGTTCTTGAAATATTTAGAAAAGGAAATATTTTAAATCTGACTTTGACACTCTGTATCTTAGAAATGGTGTATTTTAGGCAAAGAAGTTATAGGGTAAAGTAAGCTTAATTTCTGTCAAGGAATGCACCTGCGAAATATTTGTACTCATTCTCAAAACATTCTGTATATGAAATTTCTTTGTTGCGTGTTGCTATGGAAATTATATTGCTTCCGATACTGCAACTTTGCCCAACTCTTATGTTTATATTAATTTATCCGTTACATGTGGACGTCATTGTATGTATATAAGGGAATCCTAGCCCGCTAAACGCATATATAGGGGGTGCATGGGTTGTACAGAACACATTAGAGTCGCATGTAGTGAAAGCGAGATAGCCTGTTTCCAAGGCAGCGAGTTTTTTTTTATTTCTAGCATTCTATCTCGCTTCCACTGCAGGCAACTCCAATGAACTCTGTCCAGCCAATGCAATTTCCTATGTGCCTAATGAGCTTGGACTCCTCACGAATAAGTGCATATTCATGTTCCAGTCAATGACTCACTCCAGCAATTTAGCTTAATGTGCAGAAATGTGTTCAGTGATGCCTGGCTTACGATGGTTACTGTATTAGTACGGTTAGGAAAAATTCAATGAAATCGAATTTTATGCATCAATCATTTGTTTTAGCAATACACTGTAAAAAGTACAGAATTATAAGGTTACAAATCGAATTAGGGACTTACAGGTATGGGCGTTTTCATAATGTTATTAAATGTTATGAATTCTGAAAAGAACGTTAAGAATTCAGAGAAAAACACTGGAAATCTACTCTAAATACTCGAAGACACTAAATTGTCAACAGATTATTAGTTCGAAATCACCAATTACGTCATATATGCTATTCGAGAATCTTTTAGATCAGGACTAATGCTAGGATATTTGGCGAGTAAATAGGGTGGTGCGTTTTAGTTTCAGTTGTCTTATTCTTCACTATGCAGTGCCTAGTTACCGCGACGCCTATGGCAAGTTGCCTCATTTGCACGTTCTTATGGCTTTTTCAATGTTAAAGTTAATTCATTCCACGTGGTATTATGTTTTAGGCATAACAAAGGCTGAGTGCCGAAGTCTTACTCTGTCGATATTGGATGGCTGATGTGGAGACTTTAATAAATCCGCAAATTCAAAAATTTTCATTTTGTAGTTTGTGAAAACACATGTTTCATAGTATCATAGTTCATAACCCCCCAGAACTAGTAAGATTCAATTATTCTAATTTCACGTAGATGAAAATTTAACTTATTAAAGCAACGACCTGCTTTATGGTCTAATATAGATTCTTTCGAAGTATCAAAAAATTCGAATTATCAAAACTCGAGTAACCAAGGTATTCTTACGTGGACATAGTATATGGAATTTTTCTTCGTAATCAAAGTCTTTGTCTCATCATGGTTCGAGTTATCGAAGTTCGACTGTATTCTCAAGTTTCTATGGCAACTGATTTTGTTTATTTTCTTGTTAAAATCAAACAAAGCTATATCGTTTTATATAGATTTTAATCATGATTTTGTAGGCTGGCCTTTCTTCACTTAAAAATAATAACAACAACGGTATTTGCACGTAAATCTTTTATTTTCCTTCTTTCATTTTACACATCCATATTAGTCCTCCATCTTCCTATAATTTCCTATCCCTTCCTTTCTTTACCTTTCGCGCCGAATCTAAATTTAAAAAATATAAACTTTTACAATTTTAATTTTAATCGCGAGACAAAAATACAATATGCAACACATTGTACAACTAGAAAAATGAAAAATGGGCGTCAAGACTATAAAATAAAACGTCCTGAGTTCTCACAAGGGTCGTATAATATGGTCCTTGGAGACGTATCCCGGAATCTCAATTTTTTGTTTTAGCTGCTTCGGTATTTTCGTTTTATTGATGTCGAGTCTATCCCTCATCCTGTTTTTGCTGTAACTAATTTATAATTTTGAATGCTGTTTTTGCTGTAATTAATTACAATTATTAATTATGAATGCTATAAAAGTTAATGTTCTTTTAATAATGCTAGGGCTTAAATAACTAAAAAACGCTAAACACCACTACATTCGGTATAAAAGCACACATATTTCCTTTAGGACTTTTATTATTAACAAATTCCTATTATGCAATCGCTGAATCACGAGATTATAAATTTTTGAGTTTCCAAATAGCGAAGTTAATAGTAAGTACTGTTTTCAGGAAACAATTGAAATTTCCACCAACTAAACAAACAGCATCGTGCTAATTGTAAGATAATTTTCTACTTGAGCAGGAAATCTTCACTTTTTGATCGACAAATTTTGATTTTCGAAAGTCAGTTGTTTTAGGTGAGTCCACACTACAGATTATTTAGTTTATAAAAGTTGTGAAAGTCATTTGTTGTAGTCGTCAATTCAAACTTTTGTCTGTTAGCTAGCAATGTGTGCTCTCCTATAGCAAACCACGGATTTTAGAATATACAAGTCAATACAAGTTACAAACCTTGACTTAAGTCAATGATTACGAGTTGAGCGAACATAGTTATCTTTTACGTTTCGTTCTCATTAGTTTGAATTAATTTAATTAGACAAGTATTTTTAGAAAATAATAATGACCTTAATTGTAGCAAATTATTTCTTGATTTAAGCTTAAGGTACAAATTGCAATTCTAAAAAGATTATTTTCTTTTTTAATAAATTTATATACAACGAAGATATAATCCTTCATACTACTGCATACCTACTAATAATCATTTTTATAAAACTACCATTCTTTAGATATTTCATATTAATGGTCATCATAATTACTTTTTTAATTAACGGTGACTACAGTCATTTAGAGTATATTAACATACCAATGTTAATATTGAATACGTACATTTTAAACGATTTCTATTTTTTTCAATAGTAATAACAAGTTAATTGTAAGGTTTCTTTTGAAGAAATATAAAACAAATGAATACTATTTGGTAACAAAAGAAGAAATATTTAAGCGCAAACATCAAATTCCATTAAGATGGAATTGTACAAAATTGGTATTCATTTGCTTGCGTAAATAAAACTTTCAAGCGCTAAAGTTAAAGGTAAACAGAACTCAACAACCTTGTAAACATTAATACCTCGACAAACACATCATTTTAATATATAAATTAACATTAAAATGTGGGGCAAGGTATACATCTCTTCGCAACTATAAAACGGTTTTTTACTGAATGCAAATATTCTTTGCAAGAGCAATAAAAGTACAATTTTAACGGTCCACTTAAATTTCACACATTGTAGGAAATAATCTTTAGGTTCAATGGTCTCAAACAAATGCAATTAAAAAAAGGGCGGCAAATTATAAAATCTAAATATGTAAAGGAATGCAAAAAAGAGAATTCGCTAATCAGCGACAGTGATCTGTATGTATGCTCACGCGACATATTAACATAACCCTTCGGATCAAAACGATTTTTGTAAAAATCCCACGCACAATTTATTGATGCTTACCTTTTGGGAATAATACGAATAATTATGATAGTAAAGTAATAAACCGTTGGTAATATTAATACGGTGACTTCCATCTCCAAACGCGGCAGGCATTTTCTACACTGTTCACAATGTTCAACTTCAAAACGCACACCACACACTGGTAAAATTAATGAAGAAAGTCGGGCAGAGGCAAACGTGACTAGAAAATGAAGGCCGCGAAAATCCAAAACATATTTTCATTTCATTTTTTAAATTTTAGAAAGTTATGCGATTTTATCTGCGATGTAGTTGATAATGCGCGTAGGTGGTTATAAATAAATTCAAAACGGTATTTTAAAATGGTTAGCGGCATCTGGATTTTAAAAGTGCTTTATCAGTAAATTGCAAATTGCAGTGAAAATAACAGGATAAACTAGGAAAAAAAATAGCAATACATATCGCAAATACCTAGTTAATTAGTAATTATATGAGATAGCATTTTTTATTGATTTCATCACAACAATCAGGCAGTTATCCTTAATTTAAGAATTATTGTAAAATTCTTTTATATTTTAAAAATTAATTTAATAAATGTGAAATCCTATTCGAAAATAATCTAAAACTAATCCTTGAATATCTAATTAATTATAGCGAATTATATTAATAAAAAATTCTTTGTAATATTTATATCCTCGTCATCTATAAATGGATTAGAATTCTTTATCTGTAGAATGATAATATTACTACAAGCATACAAGGTTCATAGTCCAATTTTTTCAATATTTTACTTTAGAGCAAATTCATTATAAAAAAACAAGTTCTTGTGAAATGTTGCTATCAAAGATTTCTTCCTTAAAAACGGCCGCATCATTCGCGTCAAACACTATTAGAAATATGAGCAATATTCCAAAAAATCGTTTAGAAGGTAAAGTTGCTGTTGTAACTGCTTCTACAGAGGGGTATGTATTACAACAGATATTTAACCTTAAAAGTGAGGTTAAACTCTCAATAACATTATAATAAAAATACCAATTAAATCAAACTTGTTTTTAAAAATATATTACTATACAAGGAAGTCGCTCAAATTATTTTTTAAAAATTTCAGAATAGGATATGCTATTGCTAGAAGATTAGCCCAAGAGGGTGCGAAGGTCATCTTAAGCAGTAGAAAACAAAACAATGTTGACTCAGCTGTTTCAAAGCTTACTGCAGAAGGTTTAAACGTCACTGGGATTGTTTGTCATGTCGCAAAGGCAGAAGATCGAAAGAAAGTCTTTAATGAAGTATTAATCGTATATTAATCTAACAACTTAAAAAATAACTTTTCAATTCTTACTAGGCTGATAAGTTGGGTGGGCTAGATATACTTGTTTCAAATGCTGCCGTAAACCCAACAACAGGCCCAGTTTTAGATGTAAATATAATCTTATACTCGTTTTTACCTCCATTCTAAACAAAGATTTTTTTAGTGTGATGAAAGTGTATGGGATAAAATATTTGAAATTAACGTAAAAGCAGCATTTCTTCTAGCAAAGGAAGGTGTTCCTCTTATTAGAAAAAGAGGTGGAGGTAGTATTGTATTCATATCATCAATAGCAGGATTTCATCCTATGCCTGTAAGAATTACAACTAAATTTCTTTAGAAATGTTTAGAGTATCCATTTACTTTTAGCTATTAGGTGCATATTCAGTGAGCAAAACTGCATTGTTAGGCCTTACAAAAGCTGCAGCAACAGACCTTGCATGTGAAAATATCACAGTGAACTGCATAGCTCCAGGAGTTGTAAAAACCAAATTTGCAGAATATGTATGTAATATATCTATGTATAATCAAAAATATCTGTATTTAGTCTTTTCTTAATTTCAGTTAACTGGTAACGAAGCTGTTAGTGATCATGCCTTAACAATGATTCCAATGAATAGGTAATTGAATTTGTTATACTGCATGTGTATCATTTAAAGATTTTTTTTACTACTAGATTTGGAGTTCCAGAAGATATATCAGGAATAGTAGCATTCCTTGCTAGTGAAGATGCACGATATATTACCGGTGAAACCATAATAGCAGCAGGCGGAATGTCATCAAGACTGTAAAATACTAAATAATTTCAATATTAAACAGTTTATATTGTAAATATTCTATTTTCAACATGTTAATTGCATTATTTACAATATTTTTTTTATAATTTACAATATATTTGTGTTGTCTTAAGAATAATAATTAAACAAGGTACACACTATCCAACCATGGTTCTTTTCCGACCTCTTGCTCTAACTTCTTCGAATTTCAATAACACCTCCACATGACCTTTCTTATAAGAACTTTTATATGCTTCTAGAATTAAATCAAATATTTTTTCAGGATCATTATGAATGCTTACTAGTGCACGTTCTAAAACATATAAATCTACTCCTTTATCCTCAGCACTACTCTCAATATAAGCTAAACCAAAATCAATTAACACCACTTTTAAATCACTGTAATTTGTCATAAAGTCATCTTTTCCAGATTTATTTACTAATAATATATTAGAGGTGGTAAGATCGCCATGGATTATATTATTTGAATGCATTCTTGCTAGAACTACGCCAATTTCATAAGAAAGTCTCTCAATAAAGTCTTTACTAGCATTTTTAATAAATTCCTTGGCAGTAATACTATGTTCAAAGTACTCCATATATACGCATCGTTTTGTAAAATCTACTAGATATAAGGTGGGTGTTTCAATCCCTGCACTCTTGCAACGAATAATTGCTCGACTTTCTGCCTTAATTCGTTCTTTTGTTAAATGTTTATCCAAGTCTGGATGTCGATATTTCTTTTCAAACCTTTCTTTCACAAGGGTTGGTTTGCCTAGATAGATTCCTTTATATAGTCTTGCTTCAGCGCCTTGTTGTAGTAACTCAAAACCTTCCATTTTATGAGTTTTATTTATTTGTATTTTTAATTTATCTTGGAATTATTTATTATTTAAACAAACATCACGTTTGACTGCCAGTTCTAACCTAACTTTTTTTCTATATACACAGACAGGAACGGCAACAGTGTAGGGCAAAACATGAATACCTCTAGAACAGTAGGAACGCAGGAAATTTGAATTGAGGTAGAAACAAAATTTGTAATAAATAAATCAGAAAGTACAAATAAATAAGTTTATAGCATATGTATATCCATATTGTAACTAATCATCGCTATTGTTAATTTTTTCTATTCAAACAAAATATTTTTTTATGAAATTCATAAACTTCCTCTCTTGGAATATTCATATTTTCTCCGCGTAGACCTACATAGAATATAAAATAAAGAAAGATACATCTCCGGTGAAGGCAAACCTTCAAAATGATTTAAATTTAGCAAAATATAGTTCACTGTTGACGTCCAAACAAGTTATTAAATTGAGTTAAATCATCTAAATTCATCTAATACTGGAAATACAAGTGTTTTAGCTTATACGGTGCTTATATATTAGATGATATAACCAGCTGTTGTTTTTATACTGATTTAATAAAGTGTTTTTTTTATATTAATTGGGGTAAGTTATTTGTCTTACAAGGGAAGAAAGTGATATTGAATGATTGAAGACAAAATTACTTTACAAGCGTCAACTTTCGGCCACAAAATGAGGGTCGAAAAGCATACTTTTTAATAAGGTCAACAAGAAACTACTTTATTTACGCAGCATATATTTTATTATGAACGTAAACATTATTATAAATTACTTTCAAACGCAGTTTATACACTCATCTTTAAAAAACCGTACAACTAGTATAGTACGTTAAATTTATGATTTTTCAGTATAACACCAATTTGTATCTGCTGTTTAGCAATTTGTTTTAATTTAAATAATGAGATTCTATTCTTGAATCGCATGTTTAGTGTCCATGTTACGATGATCGATTTACACGTATAAGTTTTAGGTGTACAGGATCTTGAAGACGAGATCCTAACCATACAGAGCTGGATAGTAATTAATTACTTTGTAATTTAAATTACTAATTTAATTACTATTCCTCAAAAAGCAATTGTAATTAAATTCTTACGAGTAAAAAGTATTTAGTAATTTAAAAATTACTTTTATGCTAAAGTAATTTATAATAAATGTAACTTCAGTAATTGAATTACTTAAAAAGTAATTGAATTACCTAACAGTAATAAAATTACTTAAAAAGTACTTAAATTACCTAAAAAGTAATTAAACTACCTAGAAAGTAATCGAATTAATTAAAAATTTAAAACCGAAATTTTTAGGAAAATACAAAATAACTAGTTCTAACAGGTATAGCACATATGCACATAATTCCTTTTTAATCTTGGAAAAGGATGAATCAGGGTGAGTTGTTTTGTGTATTATTATGTAGTATACCCCTCTATCTGTATTGTATTATCCGAATCGAAAATTCATTCAAGAAATTTAAATCTTGCTTTAAACATCTGCGCAAGTAGAAGGTAAACTGATACTTTTTATCAATTATGAGATTATCAACTAATATACTCTTTTTTCCTTATAATCCATTAGTTCTTAACTAATACTGTATTGGTTTAAGCAGTCTGAAACTAATTGGTTTGCTTCTTTAGCATTTGAGAAGTTTCAGTTTGTTATCTATGTAACAGAACTTTGAAGCTTGTGCAACTTTATTTGACATTGACATGCTGAAAAATTTTTAGAACTTCTACTGTAATACTGAATATAAGTTCATACAATTATGTGATTTCCCCCACCCACCAATTTAGATTAATGTCTACTATATGTAATTTAAAAGTAATTAGGTTGTAGCTAATTCAATTATTTTTACTAAATAATTTTAAACTTTGAAATATTCTTCAGTTATGTATCTAGAGTTTTCTTTGAATATTACGCATTTAAAATAAAATAGGATAAAATATATTCATAATTTACTTTAACTTAAATGAAATAAGTACAAAGAAAATTTTGTAATGTCAAAAAACCAAACATTGGGGAACTTTATTACTGGGTCCGCTGATTTCGTCACAGAAAGTGCTAACATTGCAGTATAGCGAATGATCAATAAAGTGCCTTTAAAAGTGCTGCTTTTGCGTTCGCGGAAACTGACATTCGCTGCCTATCGTCCAGAAGCCTTTTACCAACAGCGCTTTTAATCGCTGCTTGCTCCTGGATTCAGCCATTGTAACAACTAAAGCTGGACACTGATCGTGACTTTAGCTGGTCATGTACAAGTCACGACGTACATGAACGATTAGTGAGGTGTGGCAAGCCCTAATTTCTTTTCTGAACTACTCAAAAATGAATAGAGATATTGTAATTGTATAGATCTGCAGATTTCCAAAACGTGCAAATGTAGATATTAAATGAACATTGGATAAGTAAGTATCTTTCGCACGATTACAGCAATGTAGACGTTAATATCTATCAAAAAATATCGATTATTTCAAAATTTCTTGAAAACACGTTAGTTGTAACTGGTCGAGTTTACTATCATTTTTAATACTTTGTAAGAGTTATTGTTAAATATTTTGGACAGTTTTAATGCAAAGACGACATTTGACACCATAACAAATTAATCTTGCCATTGATTTGCAGTAAAGAGTTGATATTGCAGATTTGTTAAGATGTTCACAGAATGTTGTTTTCCGTTTACTCGCTCGCTTCCGAAAAACCGGAAATACCTCTAGAAGACCGGGCAGTGAGTCCTCTCGCATCACAACACCTCGGTAAGATCAATTTTTAATAATTAATGCCAGAATGCGCTCATTTTCTACTACTAAACACCTGCAACAGGAATTTCAAAATACGACAGGTCTAAGAATATCTGACCAAACCGTACAAAATCGATGGCACAAGGTAGGGTGGTATCATATAATTCCCTGAGATGTCCGACCAGAACTCTAGCACATCGAAGGCAGAGGGTACATTGGACAAGATTAACGCTGCCAGAGAATACACCTTGGAACGATATAGTGTATACAGATGAGTCGCGATTTTGTCTCAAAAACGATAATCGTCGTCGGAGGGTATATTGTAATGTAAGACATAACACGTTACCACAGTTTACCTGCCCAGTCACTTCTTATGGGAGTGGCAGTATTATGCTTTGGTCAGGAGTATCGTTTGGGTGGCGCAACGACCTCCGTATTGTTCAGGGAAACGTCATAGCCGAACGATACGTTCAAGACATCATTTTAAACCACGTATTAAATTAATCATCTAGCCCTTCCACCACTTTCAACTGATCTAAGCGCAGTTGAGAACGTGTGGGATATGGTTCAGAGACGACTGGATAATCACCATCTTCAAGCATCCACTATTTAGCAGCTTGCAGCTGTATTATCAATTTTTTGGCATTAAATATCATAAGAGCATATTGACAACTGCATTAGAAGTATGCCGCGAAAGTGCCACGTAGTTATTGATGCCCATGGAGATACAACCACTTGTTAACGTTTTGAATTTTTATTGTTTCAATTGTTATAATTTTTTGTTACGGTATTTATTTTTAATTATTGTTATTTTACTCAACTATCCTATGTCCAATAATAAACATTTCTTCAAATAATTAATATCAGAATATTCATATTGTATTTTTGCAAGATATAATGTTGTATCACTCTTTAAAGGCCATAATATACGAATATCCCTATTCATTTTTGAGTGATATTAGACGAATTGAATAATTTTTTCGTAAGCGTGAGTCAAAAGTCACTCACATGTCCGGTTCTAGTGATTACCTATGCAACGCTGGGTAGTATAAGTACAGTGGTTGAATATATCCACTAGGTATAACGTTTCACTAATATGTATTTTTACATCATTACTCTTGTAATCTTTTTTAGTTTACATTAAATTTTCTTATTCATAGAGTTTTTTTAATCAACAGCAAAAATCACAATAGTGCTGTACTGTGTGTGCTGTGGCCGCCCGAACAACATAAACATCACGATATTGAAAATTGGATACCAGTAATATGTAAGGCAATCGCATTGCATAAGAATCTTACGTTTGGACACCATCTGCCATTTTTAAAAGTCTTGACAGCGTCTTGGATATCTAACCATTATCAATCGCTCCCCTCTGGTTATCACAGATTTCTTCCTGAGTTTTGCCCTAAGAACAGCAGCATCATTTGTATCGAATACAATTAATTAGAAATATGAGCCAAATTTCAAAACGTCGTTTAGACGGTAAAATTGCTGTTGTAGCTGGTTCCACAATGGGGTAAGTGTAAACAAATATTTACCTTTTTGTAGATTTTGTATAATAATTCAATAATTAGATATCACGTTTTATACCTAATATTTTTCTGAACTTTTATCTTTATCAAAATTGTTGCTAACAGTAAAATACTTATGCCTACTGAAAGAAAAGTCGTATTATTTGGTACTACTGTGGAGTGTGAAAAGGAAAGCCTTGACACAAAAGTCAGATGAAAGTCTACTGACAAAAATAGATGTGCTACATCTTGCAAGTATATTGGAAAAAGTAATGGCCAATTTCGACTTCGTTTTTTTCGATCTTATTTCTTTTAATACCGTGGTTGTCCCATCGATGCTTACGGTTCAACTTTTGATAATAAAATTACTAGATACGGCGTTAACACTGATTTTATTTGCCTTGTAAGTTTGAACGAAAGGGGATTATCTGCCTTAATTTTGATAAGCCAAACAAACAGCTAGTACTAGAATAGGATTTAAAGATCCTTGGGTAGCCACATAAGTCGCAGACGCGCGTCTAAGTGCATTGTCCCCTAATACAATTTTTGAGAGCATTGAGATAACAGATATCTAACCTGAAAAGTGAGTAAGATTACTAGGAAAATACCAACTAAACTAAACTTATTTTTAAAATTAAGTTACTCAATTAAATTATTTTCTAATAATTTCAGGATTGGATATGCTGTTGCTAGAAGATTCGCCCAAGAGGGTGCGAAGGTCATTATTAGCAGTAGAAAACAATGCAATGTTGACGCCGCTGTTTCAAAACTGACTGCAGAAGGTTTAAATGTTATCGGGCTTGTCTGTCATGTTGCAAAGGCGGAGGATCGAAAGAGAGTCTTTGATGAGGTATTAAGTTTATGATTAATATACAGAGTGTTAATAAAAGGCATTTAGAAATTGACAAGGTTCATTCGTGTTGACTAGACAAACATTCTTTTATATCGTCTTGCGGTCAGTAATATTTTAATACTCGAAACTCTGCTACTTTAGAAACTTTACCATTAGAAATTAAACTCTGAAAACCTGTTGGTGGTGTAAGCTGTTCTTTGAATGACACTAACGATGTAGTTTCACAGTAACGCCATCTTCTATGAGAAAATAACTGAATGCAAGCGCTGATGCCTCGTAATGTAACAATTGTATTTGTAGTGTTTGTTAGGAACTCTAAGCTGAGCCATTCTGTACACTAAAGTAACTGTACTGTATATACCTTTTAAAACAGTCAACTTCGTATCTAAGACTAATTGTGCTAGACTTGTTTAGTCATCATGAATCTACGCCCATGTGGTACATTTATTAACACCCTGTATAAAAAATTTAAATTAATCTTTGAATTTTTAGGCTGATAAATTGGGTGGGCTAGATATACTTGTTTTAAATGCCGCCGTAAATCCGATGGCAGGTATGGTTTTAGATGTAATTATTGCTTTATACAAGTTTCTATGGCCATTACAAGGAGTTCGTTTTACAGTGTGATGAAAGTGAATGGGATAAAGTCTTTGAAATCAACGTAAAGGCAGCATTTCTTATAGCAAAAGAAGGTCTGCCTCTTATTAGAAGAAGAGGTGGAGGTAGCATAGTATTCATGTCATCAGTTGTCGCATTTCACCCCGTTAATGTAAGAATAAATGTAATAATAATAATTTTTATAAAAACATTTAAATTATTTATTTTTAGTTTGCAGGTGCATATGCAGTAAGTAAAACTGCTTTGTTAGGTCTTACAAAAGCTGCAGCAGTAAGCCTTGCAACTGAAAATATCACAGTGAACTGTGTAGCTCCGGGACTTGTAAAAACCAGGTTTGCAGAATATGTATGTAAAATCTGTGTATGGTTATAGAAATATTCATATTTCATTCTTTCTTGATTTCAGATAACTGAGACAGAAGCAATTCGTGATAGTGCGTTGGCATTGATTCCAATGAATAGGTAAGTGATATTTTTTATAGTGTATCTGTATGATTTTAAAGACATGCTTTTTGTTATAGATTTGGTATTCCAGAAGATATAGCAGGAATAGTGGCCTTTCTTGTTAGTGAAGATGCAAGATATATTACTGGTGAAACCATAATAGCAGCAGGTGGAGCTTCATCAAGACTGTGAAACTATCAAAAAATGAATATCATCAATATTCTATTTTAAAAATCTTAGTTGCATTGTTTTCAGTATTTCCTTTATAAATTACAATGTATTATTAATTAAATATAATATGCACATTATTTATCGTAGTTGTCTTGTAACTTCTTGGTCTGTCATCTTGAAATTTTGCTAACACTTCGTTCATATGAAAACTTCTAGAATTAATTTAAATACCTTTTGAGGATCATTAAGAATGCTTTACAAGTTCAGTTCTAAAACATGTAAATATACCCCTTCTCAGCATTACACTGAATATAAGTCAAAACCAATTAGCCATAAAGTTACCTTTTCCAATTTTATTAACTATGTGTTTAGAGGCTGTAAGAGTATCATCAATTATATTACTTGAATGTATCCTTGCTAGAATTACACCAATAATATAAGAAAATTTCTCAAGTACGAGTTACTGTAGCATCCCTCCATATACAAGGTTATTCATAAGTGATGACATCTCTTGATAAAAGTGATAGGCAACCCAACTTTCACATTTCCAAAGTACGTTGATATTTTTAAATTAAAAAATTGAAAATGAAAGCTAAAGGCAGATAATTTTGAAAACGTATTCAAATACTGAAAAGAAGGATATGATATTAAATTTATAGAGAAACATTAAGTTTGACTGCTGATTCTAACTTAATTTTTTATACACATACAGGAATATAGCAATAGTATGGGTAAGCATGAATATCTCTGAACGGTAGAAAACAATAAACTCAATTAAGATTTGTAAAAAATAAAGAATAAAACACAAATTTTACTTTTATCAAAGAGTATAAACTCTTTGCTTTTATAGAATAAATAATTTTATGATAAGCATATCCGTACATCAACTACTCACTATTGTTAGCTTTTTATTTAAACAAAATACTTTTTTATGAAGATCTTAAAATTCCTCTTTCAATATTAATTCATAATTCCTCAATAAACATGATAAAAGAAGATAAAGAAGGTGAGTTTTATGATTAATTAATTATGCTGTTCAAAACGTGTTCCTGAAATTTAAAAGACAAAGGCTGTTGATGTTCAAACAAAAAGTTAAGTAAATTGACAAATATTTAAAATACAGGTTTCTCAGATTATATTAAGTGATAAAACCAACTGAAGTTGTGTATTATTATTGGTTAGTAAAGTGTTTTATTTTTAAATTAATAATATAAATAAGCATATTTTAGTAAGGACTTATATGCTGGAATATTTTAAGGTTTCGCTGTCTAATTTACCATAAATTACCTAAAAAGAAGTTAAACACAATAAAGCCACTTTTAAACAATCAATTTTGTTTAAACCAAGGTTTGGTAGTTCTTATCAATTATCAAAGATATTTAACTACATATTATAAAGAATTTCCTATACTGTTATAGTGGCACGTTTGTGACGTAAGAGGCAAACCCAAAGTAATAAAATCCTTCAGTGTTGTGTTTGCTGACATCTCAAAATTCTTTTTTTTATTTTACTAATGTCTTCTTATGAACTAGAGTCAAAATTGATAAATGTATTTTGTACTATTTTATTTTAAATACAAAATATTAAATTTATTATGAATATTTATACGACTAAAGGTGCTGCGGTGCATATGTCACTTCTGAAAAATATCTATCTATTCTAATTAATAATCGCTGAAAAGTTACAGTTTCGCTATTATTTTCGTTGTTGTTTAGTTTGTCCAAATAATTAAATTTACTTCTAGCTATAGCAAGCTATAGGTTTGGTTTTAGCTTGTATATTACGCTTGTAATATTTTTTTGTTTTCATTACATCTTCTTGTACACAATTTCTTTTAATCAATAGCAAGAACCCTATAGTGCTGTACTGTGTTTTCTTCCTGATTTCTTCCATAAAAACAGCCGCATCATTCAAATCAGAAATGAGCAAAACTTCAAAATGCCGTTTAGAAGGTAAAATTGCTGCCGTAACTGCTTCTACAGAGGGGTAAGTATAAACAAATATTTATTCTTGTAGATTTCGTATAGTAAGCCAATAATAAGATAGAATTTTGTACTAATAACATTTTGATAAACTTTGTTATCTTCATCAAAGTTATTGTCAACATTAATAATAATTACACCACAAGAACTGCTAGAAATACCGCAGGTTTCCAATGATTTTCGCCAGTAGAAGTTGAAGAGTAAGAGTTGTAAGATTATTGGTGAGTCTTAGTTGTTCATGAATTACAAGTTACAATAATATCCGTATGTATTGATCAAAGAATCCACTACTACTTATTTGCTATGTACTGGAACAAGCTCGCCATATATAGAGTTACAAGATCTTACAAATGTTGTGTTTAATCACTTAAGGTTGCGGACGCATAAAATCTAATAAAATACGTATCGTTCCTTGTAGCAGTGTTGTTCCTGAGGCGTTACGAATATTACCAAACTCTAGGAGGGAAATGTACCAAAACTGCTAGAAATGTTAGCAATACTCTTTTAAAGCTCTTTTATCAGAACAGATACATTTTATTAAAAACAAAAATTAAATTAAAATTTTTAATGTTAAGTACCATGAGTGCTACAAAAACCCAAGTCAAAGATACCCATGGATTCTAAATTTTTTGTCTTTGATTGTTTCATATTAATAAAAAAGTAAAACAAAAGCTATTAAAGTAATAAAAGTCACATTTAAATTTCTTTAGGTTATTTTTTAGTGATTACAGTTAACATGATTCCTAATTATAATAATTTATAAAACTTTGTGAATTTAACAATTAATTTTCATTTAGTTTATTTTCGTAATGGCATTAAGAATGAAAATGGTGAATGGGAATATTCAATAATGAAAATGATTGTGACGCAATTCACATTTGAACCTATTTAGAACAAACAAGTACTTATTTGTACTGTCTTTACGCTTTCTAGTATGGTAGATTGCACAAATGATAATAATAGTCATTATGTTGAACTAAATTAGTAGTTTATTAATATAAAAAAAGCAAGATGTAATGTTGGAAAACATAAAAACAGCTGGTGAAAACTTTCACATACCGCACATGATAACAATATTACACATCATTATAAAAATAATAATTGTGAATATAAAATAATATATTATTTTTAGTATATATATATAACTTAAAGTTTATTTCAAATCTTAACCATCCTCATTGAAATGTACATTTATATTTCCATACATATAATATACTCAAAAGCTTTTTCTGCACTTTTGCATATGTATTCATACATTGTATGGCCAAGTCTGTAAAATTATATTACACTAAAAAGATTTCTTGCGCATATACGTTCGTAAATTGTTTCCAACTGTAAATTTACAATCATATAGATTGTTAAGAAAAGGTTTTTCGCCTCTATGAATCTGCACATGCGTTAGTAAATCATTTTTAGATAAACATTTATGATTACATATACCACATTTAATACTATGAACGTGCATATGCCTTTGTAAACTGCCTTTCTTTGTACCTACATAATCACATACATTACACTCAAAAAGATTCTCGCCACTATGAACCCATACATGCCTTCGTAAATTCCTTTTCGATGAACATTCATAATTACATATACTACATTTAATACTATGACGGCGCATATGACTTAGTAAATTGCCTTTCTTTGCACATTTATGATCACATATATTACACTTAAAAGGCTTCTCGCCACTATGAACCAACATATGAGTTTGTAAATTCAATTTCTGCTTCGTTTTAAAATCACATATATCGCACTCAAAAGGTTTCTCGCTATTATGTATGCGCATATGTACTGTTAAATTACTTTTCTGTGTACCTTTATAATCGCATATACTACATTCAAACGGCTTTTCGCCACTATGGACGCGCATATGTATTTGTAAATGTCCTCTGCTTGTCCATTTATGGCCGCATATACTACACTCAAAAGGTTTCGCACCACCATAAACGCGCATATACGTTCGTACTGTTCGTAACCTGCTTTGTCTCTCAAGTGCAGGATTAACCAATTCCATATTTGTACCTTTTTTGAGGTTCGACTTGCACTTATTGAAGTCTGATACTTGTATTTTCAGAAGGGTTCTTCTACTAAACAAAATTATTTGAGAATCTATTGGGTAGGGAAACAGTAATATACAGATACATATGTTATTACCATCGGACGTAAGATCTCTTGATTGCTGAGTGGTAAACGTGGTGTTGTTATACCCAAGAGCGGTTTCAAGCCAGTTTCAAGTGTAGAAAATAATAACAATAATAGCACTTTTGTTTCTGGCCAAGACTTTATATAAGAACTTAGTACTTCGCAAATTATGTAGAATGTTCAGAATGTTTAGCAGGCTCTTACAGCAGCACAGCCATGATTGATGTAAACAAGGAATCGAATTTGCGCTGTTTGCGTTGTTGTACCATTCATCATACCATAGAACATCAGTCACACGTTGATTACGAAAGACAACCTACTCAGTGTTGCCGTCGCATAAACGGTAAAGTTTTTTTCTCCCCGAAAAGTCGCTATTTCGTCGCTACATCATTTGCACTCGTTGTACATGAGAACATTATTCTCAATGAACTCCGAAGCATTATTGAATTTGGGAAGTCTGTTTGTCTGTCTGTTCGCATTTTTTTTTAAATTCTAAAACTTGACTTCAGATTTGGATTCTACAGCAAAACTAAAGACTACGTGGTGTCTTAGTTTTTTGATATCACCTCGGGAACATGGTTAAAATGTCCGCCAAAATTTGAAGAAAGTAACAAAATGAGTTGGTTGTGGTTATGCTTTGCATCTCCAGATGTTTTTTTTAGTTGTATCCAGAAATGATAATTATTTAATCATGTATACGGTAATGCCGTCAGCGAAGATTTGGACTTTATATACATACATATATACACTGAAGTTCAATTTCTGCCTTTCTAGGATGACGCCATTATCTGGTAACTTTACGTATGGCTTGGATTAAATCATAAACAAACTTAATACTCTGAAATACGTAAAGGCAGTGCTGTCTCGATGATCAGGCTATCATTTAGAAAATTAATACACGCTTTTCTTTCGCTTGCTTTTTGTTTTGTTTACTATTTCTTTTGTTTAACTAAAGGCAAAAGAAGAAAAATTGTAACGTCATCCCAAAAGAGTAAAAATCCAACTATACTAACATAATGTACATATATAAGTTGTACGGCCAAATTTCCGTTGCACGTCATCACAGATTAAATAAAGGTCAGATATTTCACTTCCTATTCCACCAATGTTCCCATTTTTTGTCACTGCACATTTACATTTGCAGCTCTGGAAGTTTACCACGCCTACTCTTTTACGCGCGTTTTATGAAAAGTGCATACCAAACTGTGCTGCTTGCGCAGTACATGTCAAAATAGCAAGCTCTGGGAGTTGCTTTGAGAGAGAAAGAGAGCAATAGAATCCACAAATTTGTTGAAGTAAAATATCTGACCTTTATTTAATCTGTGACGTCATCAACATGTTTGTCAAGTTCCGACATACTTGATTCGGATCGACCATACGCCTATCTTTGTCTAGCGTGTATTAAAGTATCCCAGAACTTGACAAATAAATTGATGCCGTGCAACGGAAATTTGGCCCTACAACCTATAAATACCCATATTGTTCTCTAAGAATGTTGGTCGCATAGACAAAAGAATTACGATAATATTTTGTCTATAGTTAGTCGCTAAGATTCTATAACAATCACATATATAATAAGCTTAGAAATGTAAAGTTTATCATATAGATAGATAGGTGTATGTATCTTCGCCTGAAAATGAAACCCTACTGGACTTACAGCTGCATGTGGTTTTAAAACTTAATTGCAGAAACAATCTATTAGAATTATTGTAAACCAAGAATCATCACATAGGATCAATCTGTTAGTGAGTACCGCAAACGGCGTTTGATATCTCTCAAAAACCTCCACCTGACTTATCCTAGACGTACACCTATGAACAGCTGATTTACTTTTAGTACCGTGTAAAAAAAAGAAGTCAAAGTTAGCCATAATCAGTACGACGTGCTAATACTGTTTGGATAGCCTTCTAATCGTACTAACCAAATCATGATACAAGTAAGTATGGCAAGACCGTGCGCATATATGATCATGTATGCCTAGTTATGGAGCAAAACATGAGAATAAACCAATATAGGTATTTATTTAAAAACCTGCAGTATGGTGTACTATTATTTATGTTTATTGATAATTAAATAATAATAATCTACTATATTATTTTTGGAAACATTGAAATAACAAACACCTAGCTTAAAATGAGAGGTTAAATCTTCAATAGAATAGCAAGGAAAATATCAACTAAATTGAAACCAGTTTTTAAAAGTATATTGTTGTAAAAAGAAGTTAATTAATTTATTTTCTAAATATTTCAGAATTGGATATGCTATTGCTAGAAGATTAGCCCAAGAGGGTGCGAAGGTCATCGTTAGCAGTAGAAAGCAATGTAATGTTGACGCAGCTGTTTCAAAACTTACTGCAGAAGATTTAGATATTGTCGGGTTTGCCTGTCATGTTGCAAAGGCAAAGATCGAAAGAAACTCTTTAATGAAGTATTATAAGCTTATATTAGTGTACAGGGTGTTAATAAAAAGCACTTATAAATTGACTAATAAGTTTGATTCATGATGACTAGAACAGCACTCTAGTAGTTTTCTATTGTAAACCAGCCTCTAAAAAGCTGTTGATCGTGTGATCGTTCTGCTTTGAGTGACACTAGCGACGTAGTTTCGCGGTAACATCGCTTTCCACAAGTATTATTAATGTCTGAATATTATGAATTATTATTATCTAGGAACTCTAAGTTAGGCCATTCTATGCACTTTTTAAAGGCCTCCAACTACTCCAAGAGTTCAATTAGAGTGGTTTCCAAATCTCGTGGCACGCGAAATGCGCAAAAGACGGAGCTTACTGCACAAGAAAGAGAGATAGAAAATTGTAAAAATCATGCATGTAGGGCCGCCCGGCTAAAATTTGTCTTCTACGCATCGAAGGTCGCGTGCCACGAGATTTGGAAACCATTCTAAAATAAAATACTTGTCATGAATTTATCTTGAATGCTATTTGTTAACATCCTGTATAAAACCTTAAAATTAACTTTTGACTTTTTATTTAGGCTAATAAGTTGGGTGAGCTAGATATATTTGTTTCAAATGCTGCCGTAAATCCAACAACAGGCTTAGTTTTAGATGTAAATATTGTTTTACGCAAGTTTCTATGGCTATAGGTATGCCTATATCATCATAAAAA
>VTPC01002776.1:110396-129701 GCA_011009095.1 Ignelater luminosus | reverse complement strand
TAGAAATGCTCAACTATATTTAACATCGCTTCCCTGTTTGTTGTAATGTGTCCTTATTTGTCTTTAATGTTTGTTACTTGCCTTTTCCCTTTTTCAAGTTTTCTACGCGAGACCTTCATGCTTTTGTTGCTTTCTATTGTTTGTTCAATTGCATTTATCGCATAGTGGCTTCACTCAGTTTAGTTTCCTTCTGAGTTGTTGGGCAATATCTACTTTGACTTTCTAACAAGGCAGTGGTGATGGTTTCATTTAAATTACTGATGTTTTCTTCTTGTTCGGCATCATTCAGCTTATTGTTGGAATCCAATTAAGTCTGATGGGCTTGTCCATGGTTTATTGCTGGCGGTCTTCCTAATCAGCTTCTGTCGCTCTTTACCGACGACCAATAATGCATTAAATAATAATCATCAAGACCAGATACTTGTATCGTAAGATATATTTGAATGTTCCAGCACTGTACATACAAAGTACTAAAATTCAGAAATACTAATATTAAGAAAGATGATGATTTCCGGACTATTAATCTATTTCCTTCAAAAATTGGAATTTTCTTGAAGAGAAGTAGATATATCGAAATTGCAATCAGTACTTACCATATTCACAACTGCAGAGTAAGAAGCTATGACTAGTACTCATAAATAACTAAATTCCACTTGTAATGAATATACCCTTTTGTACGACACGCCAGTTGTAACCTGAACCAGAGGCAAACCATCAGAATTTATTATTATTTGAGAGATTTAGAATTAGGTTTAGATTCTTCTATTGAGAGACTTAAGCAAACACAGTAAATCTTAACTACTTTAATAATTAACTTCGTTCATTTCCCTGCATCAAATATTCCGGAAGGGATGCAGGGTTCAATTAAAGGATTGAGAAGGTTTTTGGTCTTGTAGCACAGGACCAAACTTATTATTGAATTTAATTTTATCAAATAAAATTCTCGAAAACAAAAATAAATTCTCAAAGAGAAAGATCTTAAAAATAGTCCATTTGTGCTGAGAGTTTGGTTTAGAGCAAAAATAATAGGAGTAGAAGTTTATAAATAGAACTTGTACGTTGACATCGTGGTATATATGTAAAACAGTCTTTTAATGACTAATAGTGAATGCCAGAAGCATATTATATAAGATTTATTTATATTTTAATGACAGAACTGGAAATTTAATAAAATTGCACTAACAGCTCGTTAAGTTATAGTAAAGAGATCTTAAATTCAAATAAGGATAAATCGTTTAAAAACAAACATAATTTATTCAACTTTTTAGAAATAATTATACAATTGCATTACATTTAGGTACATATTTACAAATGATACATGGCAGGCAACAGGAATTTTCATGTTTAATAATAACGCTAATCTACACAAGATTTATCGATTTTTTTGTTGTTTCTTTCTCTACAATTTACACTAATAATTTCATAAAAACAATGCATCAATTTATTATACAACGTGAAGGGATAATAGGATTTCAAAGTATGCACGTATAAAAAAACACAAACAATCATAAATATCATAACAAAAGTTTACATTATAAATGTCATTATTAAAGGCCTTAACTTTCCTCTTTTTTTTTCTCTTCTTTCTTATAGTAGTTATTTTGAATGTGTAAATGCGGATTTAAGTAGATAGTAGACTACAGGGATTTGGGAAATTTAATAGCCAAACTAAAAAATTGGTGGAACGAAGCACACAGAAAGTTTATTTTTTTATTAGCAAGCTCTCTTGATAATAATCCGCTCTTGCTTTAAATTTTGAAGGCACTGTGGGATTTTGCGTTGTAAAGATTGGACGAATTTGGAGGTACGAGACAACGAAAGTGCTTTAGATCCGGATTTACACTATCACAATATCAAATTATTATTAGTATTAAATATTTTCTTTTTTTAGAGGTACTTAATCTATAAATATAAAAAAAGAAACTAAAGACTACTTAAAAATAAATGAGCACCTTTGGTTTTGTAATAATACAACTATATTCATGAACTAAAAAGATTGGGGATCAATTTTTATCTAATAAAGAGAGAGAGAGATAGTGAGAGAGAAGAGGGGTAATTTTTTAAAAGCGATTTTAGAATTGTGAAGTTTTGGTATTATAGTAGTTATGTATAAATGTGCCCAAAGTAAGCTAATTACAAAAATATTTTGACGAGGCATCACAGTCAGGTAATTAACTTGCTTTCTGTTTCATGAATATAGTTCCCTACTATTATTATTATTATGTATTTTAATTGCACATTTTGACACAAACAAAGCTCTGGGAACAACACTCGTTTTATTTTTATTTCACACTGCTGCTTTCTCATTTTGTGTGTTTTGTGATATAACCGAAACCATTCAATCTTTTCACTTTCAAACGCGATTTAATTATAAATAAGGTGGCACACACCACCTTTCTGCTGCGAATTTTATTAACAATTGAATTTTTATTGTTGCTTTTATATTTTGATTCCCTTGTTAATGTGGTCTCGAGAAGCTACCTTATCGTCGTCATCAAACATAGTACGTGAGAACACATTTTCTATAGTGTGAATTGGTATTTAGAAGGCAAGGATACGACATTTAACAAGAAATTTATTGATAAAGAGATTTTCTTTTTTTGCATGGGTGAAGCCAGAGGAAACTTGACAATTTAAATCGTTTTCACTCCCAAAGGAAAGATTCTTTTGAAAGTTTCTATCTAACAATCGTATTATTAGCTGCAAAAAAAAGGTTTTCTACAGAAGGTGAGCTAACATTTCACGCGATTTTCTATTTTATATAAAACTGTTGACTTTCGATTCTTTTAAAAATTGTTTTGGGCAAATCTAAAATGTTACTTTAGTAAATTTATACAAAATCAACAAATATAAAAAGGCAAGAGAATATGAAAGGATGATAACCACATTATTCCCCGTTAAAATCAGTTCTGGTTTCTCTCTTTAAAAACAATTTTTTGTAAGACTACCGAAAGCTTTTTCGGCCGATCCAAATAATCAAAACGTTAGGATTAAATTTTTTGCATGAGGAATGCAAATTATACAAGGTGTCTCAAGAAAAACGGAACATACGTTGCCACATTTCTTGTACTAACTTGTGTTTCATGTAGTAGATAGTAACAAACCTATACATAAGAAAGATCGGCTGTTTTCTTTTTCATTAAGAAACACTGTTTACTGTACATAAGTTCGTTTCTAAGCTTTGGCATCTGAAAATTTTGAGCTTTAGGAAGCTTCGATTTGCTAGATACAATTTCTCCAATAACAATTATCTAAGCATTTAAATTTATGCACATAGTAGACGGAAATAATACAGCTCAGTTGTGCTTTTATAAAAATGACACTTATCATGTAAATACGAACATATAAAAGTGAAACGTATTTCTTAACTTTCAAAGACCAGTCAAGACATTCTCAAGAAACCACCACCGTACGCTTTGGCCACGTGGTTCAATTAAGAAACATTCTTGCATCTTAAATTAATTTCTTTTTATATTCTTGCATCATCTGCAATAATCATAAAATAGTTGGATCTATATTATGTTCCGTCTTTCATGAAACACACGATATTTAAACGTGAAACCATAACGCGGATTAGGGATTGAAATAAAACTTCATCCAAAAAATATTGAAATCATCCATTTTTAAAACTCCTAACAGTCCAGAGAAAAATCCAATTAATCTCGAGTTACATTGAAGTTATGACAATCAATAAAATCAGGTTTCATGTTAATAAATTATAAATTATGAAACAATTAGGAAAATAATTTAATCCATTCTGAAATTCTAAAACCTCCTCAAGGTGATGCTTTTCTAGAAAGCTCTGTTTCTTTCAAAAAAAATCAAACTCTGAGAATTCTAGTAATTTAAACCCTGCAATGAAAGAAAAGAAGAAACGCATCTCATAAGGATGGTTACCTTGGTTACGCCCTGAAAATGTCCTTTATTTTTCTGATATGTTACAGAGTAGGCCAAATTATACCACCGTATTTTGATTTAGCTTTCAGCTTTTTTTCCCGTTTATTACAAAAATTCTTGTGTAAAACAAAACATTTTAAATTTCAACGATAAAAGTTAGCTCACCCACTGGAGTTTCCACTTAAAAAAGTTCTAGTGGATTGGATTCAGTTGCCACACCCATGGATTACATTTTAATGTAAAAAATCACAATGATTTTTCTTTAACAATGGAGATCAAAAGCGGGATATAACAAAATTTTTAATATCAAGCGTTTTAGAAACATCATAAAAATATTTAATAAGAAAAAAGTTTAATGTTCTTCTTTGTTTTTATTTTCGACGCGTCGATCAACACTACTACTTTCTCTCTTCCTTGGTGAGCACACACACGCCGCATAAAAACGGCAACTTCCGCACGGCAAAATTTAATAATTTTATATTATATTGACTAATATTCATGTACACGTCTTTCTTACCTACTTTTCTTTTTGCACATTTTAGCAAGTTTTCTGCGTTTAAGAATCATTTCATATAGCACTTCCAGACCTTCCTGCAGTCCATCTCCGGTGATAGCGCACGCCGGCTGAACGTGCCAGAGGTGACCCCCTGGGGCGCCGCTGCCACCGAGTTCGCTGAGACCGAGTAATTTTTCGAGCTCGCGGGGTTCCCTCGCTCCCGGCAAGTCTTGTTTGTTGGCCAACACCAAAATGGGCACGCCCGCATTCTCCGGAGACTTAACGGTCCTAATTAGTTCCATCTTCGCTTCCTCCATACGTTCTACATCCACGCTATCCAAGACGAACACGATCCCGTCCGTGCACCGCGTGTACGATTTCCATAGGGGTCGTAATTTCTCCTGGCCGCCCACGTCCCACACGAGAAAATTTACGCCTTTCGCTTTACCTATCATTCCTTTGACCTTCTCGCAATTAAAACCAATTGTCGGCACCGTATTTAAATATTGGTCGAATTTCAGTCTATAAAGGGCCGTGGTTTTTCCTGCCGAATCTAAGCCCAGCATGACTACGTGAAGGGTGCCTTGGCCCGATGGAAGTGCATCCAGCAAAGAAGAATTCTTCCCCATGTTGGCACCCATTGGCTCTGTTTCTGATTACATCCTGAATTAATAAGTTACGTTAAGTCTTCTTCGAAATTTTAGTGAGATTGTTTTAAATGATATGTACTTTGTACTCCCCATCATCTTCTCCAAGTTTCGGGGAGTATTAAATGAATCTGCAACAAAAAGAAAAAGAATCTTAAGAATTTTCTTAAAACATTCTTTTAGTTGGTAGTGGAAATAAAACTTCCTACATGTTATGTCAGATTTAATAACGACATGCTATAATGATTTTAACAGGTTTTTTCTAATAGAATGACTGTTCGTGTCTCAAGGAAAAAAAAACAACAGTGCCCGCATTATTTAGTTAAATTCTCCCCTTTCTCTTACAATTGACCTAAATTCAAATATCGGGATTGTTTTTTCAATTCCCTGATCGAAGTTTGGGTCAGAGCCTTAATATTATTTATTCACAACTTTTATTGGTCCCTCTTGTATCTTGGTTGTTTTTTTGTAGTTTCGATAAGGTGGTGTACTAAATACTTTTACTAGAAATAAATTTGCGGGACGTGTGCGTTGCGTTTTATATTACAAAATAATGGACGGTTGAAATAATTTATTTCCCTTTAAGATATAATGAACATCGTAGGCATTTTAAAAATAAAACTAAAGTGTCTTGGAAAAAATTCATTAGACACATACAAAATTTTGTTCTAAACGGAAACATTCTAGGCTGAAAATTAGTGTTTCTAAAGGCTTTTCACTACTGTGAAATCTACATACATTTTAATTATGTAAATATGGCATGACGCTACTAAAAACTTTTCACTAATATGATTAATTCGTAAAGATGTGATGTGCAATTGATGATATATAAGGAAGAATATACTTAATTTGATTTGTGGAAATCAACACGAAGCTTGTATTTTCCTTCTTTATTGTTAACAGAAGTATAGGACTCGCTCAAGGTTTTTTCAATTTATCCACAGCTTTCGATCATTAAAGTGTAATCCTTTGCTAATAGGCTTCTGGAATAGGAAATATAGGTTAGTAACTCTGTTTGATCAATTTGGCTTTAGTATAATGCTATAAAAAGCTAAGATACTATTATAAACCAACAAAACTAGAATCTATCTCACGTTACTCAAAAGAAAAAATGATTCAAATTTCACTTATTGAATAAGTTGTGATAAACCAGTCATTTATAAGACTTAATAAATTCCGGAAAATCTTCATAGGTGCCCAGACACGAAAAGAGCATGAACAAGTCTAATTGTAAATAAGAAGAATTACGATTTTTGATCCTTCCGACGTATCTTACTTTTAATTTTCGTAATTCTTGAGTGTAGTTATGATCGATATTCATGCTGTCGTGTAGCACCGCTCACTCTCTTTCAGGAAGAGAGAATGAAGCACCGAAGAAAACTATTTAGACATTTGGAAGCTTTGGTTCATCGTTTTAAACTGGAAGAATTGAGCTCGTATTCATATCAAATGAGAAAGCTCGAAATGTAAAAAGTCATCTGTATGATGGCCTATACGTAGAAACTGTTAGAATCTCTCTAGTTTTCAGTTTTACTGCTAGTAGAGGTAAAGTAAAGATCACCTAATAGCAAGATGTTCGATCAAAAGCAAAAGACAGCAATTAGAATGATACAGTGTTTTTCAGGTTGGAGGTTTATAGGTTCGTACTAATTGTAAGTAGAAAAATGGGTGATGAAAATAAATCTACATAGCTACACCAGAAAGCCTTCTTAAGACGCTTTGTTTTCTTATCATCATTAGTACATTGTCACGGTGTATTAGGAGATGGCGCCACCCCAGTATGTTGTTATTCGTAAATACTAACCTTGAAACGATTGCTTGGCAATTGTCAGCCCTCTGCGTCAATTAGTTTGTATTTGACAGTCATTGAAAGCGAACAACATCTGCATTTTTACAAATATAAATAAAATCGAATATCGTGCAGTGATTAGATACTTGTGTTTGAAAAAGAAAACTTATGGAGACTCTGCGCCTTCGCTATCAACAATAAAACATTGGGCAGCTGAATTTAAACGGGGTCGTAAGAGCATTTTTAATGATGAGCGTTCAAGCCGTCCAAATGAGGTCACCAAGCCAGAAATGGTTGATAAAATCCATGGAATGATAGTCGACGATCGACGGGTGACTAAACGCGAGACAATTGAGACTGTGGGCATCTCAATCGAACGGGTACTCAACATTCTGCATGAAAGAGTCTTTGGCCATGTTCAACCACGATAAGGACTTTTCACGCCGTGGGCAAAACATGGATTCGTTATAACACACCAGAGACCAAGAACAGTCGAAACAGTGGACAGCTCCTAGAAAATCGAAGCCGAAGAAAGCCAAGGTGTGTTTGTCGGCAAACAAGATCGTGGCCATAGTTTTTTGGGATGCGAACGGTATAATCACATCGATTACCTTGAAAAGGGCAAAACGATCACGGCAGTATATTATGCAGAGCTGTTGGACCGATTCGACGCCGATTTGAAGCGAAATCGACAGCCTTTGTCGAAGAAAAAAGTGCTCTGGTGAAATTCCATGAATTGCGCTCCGAATTGGTTCTTCATCCGCCATATTCTCCTGATTTGGCCCCATCCGACTATTATTTATTCCCAAACTTGAAGAAATGGCTCGGTAGTAAGAGATTTGGGTCAAATGAGATCATCGCTGAAACAGAGGCCTATTTTTGGGGGACATCGAGAAATTGGAGTACCGTTGGACGAAATGTATAGAACTTAAAGAAGATTATGTTGAGAAATAAAATATGTTTTGCCGAAAACAGTTGTTTTCTTGCCTAGGTCGACTAATTATCGATCGTCCTCGTATCTCTTGCTTTTTACAAATTCCGAGTCGACGATAGTGCTGAATTTCGGGAATGGCCCTGGCCGAGTTTTGTGCCAAAGAGTCCACGTTGACAAGGTTTTGTCGATTTATACCACAGTGCGTGCTAACCGCGCATGTGGCTTGGTATAACACGCACCCCACGTTCAGTTTAAACCGACGAAAGCTTGTAAACGTAGACTTTTTGGCCAAGACTCAGCTAGCGTTGGTAACTATTTTGAACAATTAATACTTAAATTGAAAAAATCACTTACGTCACAATGTTACACCAGATGTGTACAATTTCCTCCGGTATTTCTGTACAAATTGTTACGGAAGGAACTCTTCCGTGATTCGCCGTTTGGAAAGTCAAAATGGACCAAGTAGACAATATAGAAAGGACCCACTACTTCAACAGAAATTTCCAAACTGATATCATAGACGAAAACAAATGCTTCTACGACTGCACTCATGACTATACCTTTTCAACTTCAAATTGGGAAGAATCAGTTTCAAAATAGGAATGATCATTTTCAAATTGGGAATAATCAATTTCAAATTGGGAAAAATCAATTTCAAATTGGGAACAATCATTTTCAAATTGACACTAATCAACTTCAAGTTGATTCTAATCAAGTTCAGATTGGGAATAGGCAAGGTCACATTTCATTAATAAATAAATATTAACAAAATAACTTATTGCAACAAAATTGGTTTAATACTTTAAATACAAATAAATTTTATATTCATTAACAGTAAATATTAAACACAACAAGATTTATTAATTATATTAAACAAATATAATGTTAATTACAGTATTCAACGACTTGGAAATTTATGTCTACCATATTTAACGCGTCAGGAATAAATCTCTGAACATGAGCCACATATCGGGAACAATTAACAACAGTAATTTTTGGTATATTTGCTCGTAAGATATTTTCCAGTTGCTGTAGACGAAACTCGGTTTGAGTCATATATCTACCCTGTTTTCACCCACCAAAATATGTGGCATTTGAATGGCTAAATCAACTTTAACACCTGCTTTTAATGCAGACCACGCAAGTTCAATTGCATTAAACATTGGACTATAGGGACTAAGTCTTAGTAAGCGGTGATCAACAAATTCGTCTTCTTCAAATACGTCTTCGATGGATGCATGACAAGGAGCATTATCTACTACCATTACTACTGGTGACTGATATATATTTTGAGCATTGCAAAGACACTGGCGTACAAACTCTTTAGCTTCCGGTTTCTTGAATGCACCTCTTTTAATTTCATTGTGAATCAAACCCATATTGCCTATGCATCCAATAATATAGATGTTAGATCCCCTACTGCCTGCAGAAATGTAGGTACAGCGGGTTCCTTTCTTGGATCGTTCTTTTTTTCTTGAGATAAATAAATTAAAATTTGTTTCATCCATATAGACAATGGGAATGTTTTCTGCTTGATATTCCAGAAGTTGCTGAGCATATTCACGTCGTCTTGTTTTGTTCTCTTCACTGTTTGCTTTCTCGGGCTCTTTCCCGATATCTTTCACTGTATACATTAAATTATCCAAATGTCTCCTCACACATTCTGTAGAAACCAAAATTTGGTAATCATGTTGCAGTTTTTCTTTTAGTTGCTTTAAAGTTATTTTAGGATTTTCTTCAATGCATTGTTCCATAAAAACATTATGATCGTTAGTTATTTTAGTTTTTCGCTTCCCACCACGCAGTTTTTCGGTTTCGGATTGGTTTTTAACCCATCGATATGCAGATGATTTCTTCACACGCAGTGTCTTTGCAAGCGCTCTCCAGTCTTCATTATTATTATATAACGCACAAATTTGGTTTTTAACACTATCAGCGTCAATCTTCTTTATATAAGGCATTTTTATTTATTAATTACACTTTTTAAATATGACATTTCACAATAAATTACTGCAACTGATTGCAGATTGTTTATTTTTTTCATAGCCTATCTGATATTGGTTAGTCTCAATTTAAAGTTGATTGGTCTCAACTTGAAATTGATTATTCCCAATTTGAAAATGATTATTCCTATTTTGAAATTGATTGGTCCCAATTTGAAGTTGAAAAGGTATAGATGTCGCCTTCGATTTCTAACTTAGTATTTTTCCTGCTTTCCCAAGAAGAGTATAAGCAGGAAATGATAATCCAATAAACTGCAATCCCACGATGTTCGGTTGGTAACGAGGACTGAACTAGAATTAAGGAAAGAAGAAAACGGTAACTTATGATGTGGACCATGACGAAGCTGCAACTTTTCAAACTGACCTTCACAATAATAAAATTGTTCTCTAGGATAATTTCTAGATTGATGTAGGGTTGCCACTCGGCCGGTAATTTGATGATGAGAGCGGTTGCTGGTTAATCGTTGTCTTAATCGCTAGTCATTTAGTAATATCAACGTCGAAGCGCATTACCGATTGGTAAATAAGTTATAATTCTGGCATTCTTAGCCACGTCACGCTATCGGGTTTTAGCATATGAAACAACCCGTATCGTCTAAGGACAGTGCCGAGCGACGACTAGTGATCAGTAATTTTTTGCTTTTCTTTTGGATTTTTTGAGTGAGTTATGGTTGATGTTAGGAGTGCCCAAAATGGCAATAGACCATTCGAGTTGAAACACAGAGAAGTATACAGCATATAGATGCTTGAAAATATTGCCATTTTTAGAACCTCAGTCAGTGCCATCACGTTTTCGGTTGGCTTTGTTAGCGTAGCAACTTGAATTCAGTGACCCAGCCTTTGAATAGGTCGGTATTATGATCCAGTAAATGTAACAACCCTAGATTGCCAAGCGTAGAAGTATCTGATCATACGATGAAAAGCAGAATGGAAAACTTCAAACGTTATTCTCATAGTTAAGATCGAATGGTGTGAATTCATAGCTTGGTATACTAAAACAAATGATGATCAATAGATGAAAATCTAAAATTCTTGCTGTGGAGCTTGAACGGCTGACTAAAGGTGGATAAGCTTCGGGTGTTACAACCATTGCACATATGGGAAAGATCTCCCGGTTGAAATAAATTCTTGAAATGTAGACACAACAACCAAGAAAGTTTGCGAGTCTTCGGTTTCAACATTCAAGATTGATGTTTTGATTTTGCTAAATTAATTATTAAGATTTCATTTTTGATATTAATATTGCGACGCGACACGATAAAAATATTTTTCTCTTTTATACCCCAAGACGTCATCTTAAACTTGGCCTTGATAAAACCAATGTTTGCTTCCAAAAAAAAGTATAACACACTTTTATCGACTCCAGACTAATAATAATAATATCAAAGTGATAAAAATAAGGTTAGGAATGAAAAAGAAAAGTACATTTTGAGATTAAAAGAACTTTCTCCCTTCAGGATTTTTTTTATCCGACTACAAGAGTAAACGGATATTGAAAACGTGTTATTTGAGTGCCTCCACCAACTAATATTTATTTTGGTCTCTTATCAGGTCTGGTTACAAATATTTAAACATTAGGCGGTTGATGATTACATTCAAATGACGCATTCATACTGAATATTACTGCTGTAATTTGATTTTACAAAAAACAATTTAAAAGCTAATCTTACAATTATCTTTATTGGATAAACCGATTTTATCCCTAAGTTTCATTCCCGAGGGAGTCCAATCGTAAACTTCGGGGATCAGTTTAAATAACGTGGGACGATTTATTTAAATTAGATTTAGGATTTGATGCTAATAAAACTTTGTGAATGTAAATTTTAGGCCAATTATCACCCGCAGATGTCACCATCATCATCGTAGTTAATTACAGTCTAGCCAGTAGTTACTAAACCGTTAATATTAATCAAAAACGTAATAAGTACAAAGTCGACATTAATATTGTTGTTATTATCAATTTCCCTATTCCACCAGAAATCCTTGATTATAATATGCATCTGATATCATTTATAACGTGGTTGGTTCAAGTGTGTGTGCGTGGGTTCTACTGTGTATACACGTACTACACATTCAAATATTCAGCGATATATAGCTTACAATAGCAGCACATATAAGGATAATCAACCACACGTAGGCAGTCTCTCCTATTGTATTGTGTGGCTGCATTATGCACGATTATTGCTTCCCTCTTATATAACGACGTTTTAGTGCTTGCACCGCACAAATAATGATACGCAACCATAAACGTAAACATAACGAACAGGAATTCTATTCATTATTACTCTTCCGTTTTAATTCCTATCGAATGCTTCTTTGTATACACAAATTTCTTTACGTCTGCAAAATCACACAAAAAAAATTATATACTCATCTTCAAAGTATTTAATTAAAATAAGAGGATTTAAAGATTGAAGATAAGATAAAAAAGCTTTTTGTTCAGGTAAAGGAATGTTGTTTATTGTTTTTCTTGCGTAATAAATTAATTGCATAAAAAACACAAGAGGAAAAACGGTTTTTGCGCAAGTTAACGATTTGCTTTCTTAATGCACTACCAATCTCCTCTATAAAGTGACTCATTCATCTTTCTTAATAGCGCACACTTTAAAATTTACCTTTTACACACTAATCAAACGGAAATTTCACTTAAAAATAGAAAATAATCAAGTTTAATCAATGAAATACAGTGAACACAATCAAGTATGCCATTTGACTGCTTTATCTATACATTGAGGTCTAATATTTGTAGTACGTCATGCGTGCATAGGCTTTTATCTATCTCGCTGATTAATCCAGGTATTTTTCTACCTTTGATTAATACTTTCCGATAACGTACACTTAATGTGCGAGTGCTTATTACATTCTTTCGTCAAAAAATACTTGATTAGTAAGGAAATACTAATATCACTTTATGATAATAACATACAGAATTCCATTCTGAACACAAATATTACGTGATTCATCATATTTAATCAGTTTTTGTGTCTACTTTTAAATGGTACATTATTAAATAAAACTAATTAAATAGTAAAACAATTGAAGTTTAGAAAATGTATATGTACATACTATACATACACTGAACGCAAGCGTGACCTACTACAGAATCGTGGAAAGTCTTTTAAAGTAAAATATTAGGGATACACATTTACAAACTATCACAATAGTACCCAGAATTCTGCATGGCAACAAATCCATAAAATAGTAAAAGAAACTACAAGCAATGCTTGCTATTATATTTTAACTGGGACTGTCGATCTTAAGAAGCAATAACTTAGTATTAAGTTCAAGTTCAACAATATCTCAGCAAATATGCAGGCAATATCTACTAAAATGATGAACAGCTCTTTGCTAACAATAAGATGTGAGAATTCTGAGATTACATAATCTTCTTCCCAAATAGGGGATATAGCTAGTTGCAAAACATTTTTGACTGAGTAAACATCAACAACAAATTAGTATTTCTAGAAATATGGAACAGAACGCCATCAGTAATAGAAAGAACGACTAAGACTGATTTTTGCCAAAATATTTTATAGAATTTCTACGATTTCATGATCTTCTTCCCAAACGAGGCTCCAGCTACTTACAAAGCACTTTTGATTGAGTAAACATCAACCAAGCATTAGTATTTCTAGAACTAAACGTAAAACAGAACACCATCAGTAATAAAAGTATTTTGTGGAATTTCAACGATTTCATAAAGTTCTTCTCAAATAGGGCTATAGATACTAACAAAGCAGTTTTGACTGGGTAACAGACATTAGTATTTTTAGAAATGAACGTGAAATAGAACACCATCAGTAATAGGAAGCTCAACTAAGACTGACCTTTGCCACGATATTTTCAGGAATATCTACAAATTCATAATCTTCTCCTGTAAGAAGGCTATAGCTACTTACAAAGCATTTTTGACTGAGTAAATGTTATCAAAGGATTAGTATTTCTAGAAATAAATTTAGAGCAGAACACCATCAGTAATAGCAAGCCCAACTAAGACTGACCTTTGCCACGATATTTTCAGGAATATCTACAAATTCATAATCTTCTCCTCTGAGAAGGCTATGGCTACTTACAAAGCATTTTTGACTGAGTAGATATTAACAAAGGATTAGTATTTCTAGAAATAAATGTAGAATAAAACACCATCAATAATAGGAAGCCCAACTAAGACTGACCTTTGTCACGATATTTTCTGGAATATTTACAAATTCATAATCTTCTTCTCCAAGGAGGCTATAGCTACCTATAGTAAATATTAACAAAGGATTAGTATTTCTAGAAATACACATGGAACAGAACACCATTAGTAATAGAAAGCCCAACCACGACTGATTTTTACCAGAATGTTTAGTGAAACTTCTACGATTGCATACTCTTCTTCCCAAATTGGGGCTATACCCAGTTGCAAGACATTTTTGATTGGGTAAACATCAAGAAAGGATTAGTATTCTTAGAAATAAATCTAGAACAGAATAAGAATAGTATTGGGAGAACCAACCGAGACTGATTTGTGCAAAATGTTTTCTGCCATTTCTGTGACTTCATTATCTTCTTCCTAAACTGGGCTAGAGCTGCCTACAAAGCATTTCTAACTGGGAAAACATAAAGAAAGCATTAGTATTTCTAGAAATAAATCCCAAATATAATAAAATCAGTGATGGGAAGACCATTCAAAACTGTTTCCAGAATGTTTTCTGGAATTTTTCATAATTTCATAATCTTCTTCCCAAATTGGGGCTGTAGCTACTTACCAGGCATTCTTGACTGGGGAGATATAAAGAAAAGATTAATATTTCTAGAAATAAATCTCAAATATACCAAGATCCGCGATGGGAAGACCGACCACGACTGATCTTTACCAGAATGATTTGTGAGATTTCTGCGATTTCATAGACTTCTTTCTAAAATAGGACTATAGCTACCTGCAAAATATTTTTGACTGGGTAAACATCGAAAAAGGTTTAGCATTCCTAGAAATAAATCTAGAATAGAGTAAGATCAATGATGGGCAAACCAAGCAAGGCTAATTTTGGCAAGATGTTTTCTGGAACTTCTATGATTTCATAATCTTCCCAAATTGGAGCTGTAACTACTTGCAAAAATCTTTGACTGAAAAAACAGCAAGAATGAATTGGGATTTCTAAATCTGAAATAGAACAAAATCGGTGATGGGAAGACCAACCAAGACTGATCTTAACCAGAATGTTTTGTGAAACTTCAACCATTTTATATGGGTCTACAGCTACTTGCAAAATATTTTTGATTGGGTAAACATCAAGAAAGGATTAGTATTCCTAGAAATAGATCTAGAACAGAGTAAGATCAAATGATGGGAAAACCAACCAAGGCTGATTTTTGCAAAATGTTTTCTCAAACTTCTATGATTTCATAATCTTCCCAGATTGGAGCTGTAGCTATTCGCAAAACATTTTTGATTAGATAAACATCAAGGAAGGATCAGTATTTCCCGAAATAGATCTGAAATAGAACAAGTCCAGTGATAGAAAGATCAACCAAGACTGGCCTTAAATAGAATGTTTTGTGGGACTTCTGATTTCACACTCTTCTTCCCAAATAGAGGTTACAGCAACTTGAATAGCATTATTGACTGATCAAGAGAAAATTAGTATTTCTAAAAAAAATCTACAACAAAATAATAACAGTGATAGGAAACCCAACCAAGATATCTTTGCCACGATTTTTTATGTAACACCAAGGATCGCATAACCGTCTCCCAAACTAGGAGGTGTAGCTACTGGCAAAGCATCTTTGACTGGACAAGCATCTAGAAGATATTACTTTTAGAAAGAAACTGGAATAGATCACCGTCACTGATAGGAAGTCCAACCAAGCCTGATTTTGCGGAGATTAAATTACTACAGTAGAAGCTACAGCTATTTACAACATGTTTTTAAATGACCAAACATCTACAAAAAGGCTAATATCTCCAGAATAAGCCTGAAAGAAAAACAATACGCCAAGACCGAATTTTCCAAAGATATTTAATGGAATTACCAAGATAGGAGCTATATCTGTTTACAAGGTGTTTTTGACTAGGCGAACATCCACAAACAACTAATATCTCGAGACTAAATCTGGAAAAGAACGAAATCAGAAATAGAATAACAAGGCATGGCTAGCTTTTGCAAAAGATGCTTTTCAGAATTACAAAATAGGAGCTTCAGTTATTTACAGTGTTTTTCACTGAGCAAACAGCCACAAAAGAGTGGCACATCCAGAATAAACCTGGAAAAGTAGAAGATCAGTAATGGGACAACAAGCCAAAACTGATTTTTGCAACGATATTTTGTTTAATTACCAAGATAATAGCCATAGCTGTTTACAAGGTGTTTTTGACTGATCAAACATCATCATCAGCAATAGGATAATGAGCTAAGACTGAGTTGTGCAAAGATATTTACTATAGCTGTTTACAAGGTGTTATTGATACTGACTATTATTTAGACGATTAATAAAAACAATCGTCCAATATAAGATAACCTTTTATATTACTGTTTTGTGGAACTTCTAGAAGTACATAATCCTCTGCAAAAGCAGCAACTGTAACTGCTTGCAAAACCCTTCACAGAAGATGTAAAATTCAATCTTAATTTGACAAGTTATGAATTATTCTTCTCGCTCATTTCCAGCAGTTAAATAACAAATATAATTCTACACAAAAGCACTATAATTACTTTTTAGAAAAAACGTAATGTTTAATATTATAATATGACAAGATTACTCAAAACAGAAGAAGAAAGTTAAAACATAAAGTTAAATTTACAATTAAAGTTTAACCAACAAAGTTATTCTCGCGAGTTAAATTCTCAACTTGACATAAACTAAATTGGATTAAGTAATAAATTTCACAAATAGGAATTCCATTCAAGAAATGAACTTGAATTAAATATTCCTTCAGATAAGACGATGCATTGCTAATTTTAAGGAAACTCAGTTCTCAACCTAATCTCTATTTAATATTTAAACACGTTCTACTTCTAATACAAACAGCGGGAGATTTTCCGCTCAAATGAATTTTCCTCGGCGAAGTTTTTTTAACTTGATATAAAATATTTATTCATTATAATAAAATATACATAATCCTTGAATATTTTATACATAATCGTGAATTCTTTACATTGAGAACTTTATGTAAGATGGTATAATAACATTTTCTCTTTTAATTATGAAAGCGTAAACTTCACTATTAAATATTTAATTATGTAGTACTATTATCGCGGTTAGTTAAATCAAGACGTAATTAAAATCTAGGTTTGCTTAATTCCTTTAACAACAAAAAAAATTATATTTGTAAGATGATGCAAACTTTTTGAGAAATAAAACTTCTTTGGCCTGAAAATTAAGTTGTTGACACAGAACTGGTTGATGATGATGCTACCTACTTCTTTTTTATTTGACATTTTATTGTATTACAACCATCAAACCGACGACGACGATAAAAAAATTTCAACGCTATCACTAATTCAAACCGGTAGTTAAATCTTTTTTTTTTAATGTTTTCATACTTGCAGAACTAACTTGAGGAATTTATTTAATTAGAACAAAAAAAAAAGAAAGAGGATTCCGCTTGATAATAACTGCAATAACAGTAACGGCTTAAAAGCAATACCATGACGGCATTCTAGATGTAACAAGTGTAAAAGATGAGTGCATGAAGAAATGATTATTACTATTATTATTACAGCTATTATGATGAAACAGGTAGGTACAACCTATTACAAATATGTGGAAATATAACACGGTACGGGATATAATAAAAAAGATTGATGCGTCAAGCGCACGTTGCGTTTAACGGTATCTTTAACGTACACTTCTCTTGCTTTTAAATGTGAAATAGTAGTTCGATAATATTTTAAGAAGCGCACATGACGCGTTAAATAAACGTCCCGTATATAAAACGGTTAAAATGAACTCGACATTTGAAGAAATGACGTTTTCTGTTTAATTATGCAGAAGGAAGGAACGAGAATTGAAATGAAAAATGAAAGACGGGGGGTTTACAGAGGATTTGATAATTTTAAATGCATCAATTGAAATCGTTTAACATTTAAGCACGAACTGTTTGAGAAGATATCTATTACGCACGGAATTTTAAATTATTGTCTTTTGTATTAAAATGGTTTCGAACGAAATTTGGAAGTTTAATCAATGGAAAATCAACAGGCGAAAATGAATTCTAAAAATGCGTACCTACAGACATTCTTATTTAATTCTACTCGTGCATTAAATAGATTTTCGTACTTCTTAGGTCTAGGCTCAAAGTCAGTAGTTGAAGAGTCGCGAAATAGTCAGAATCTGTGAGTGTTTCCCCAGGTTCGATAGGGTCTTCTTTCCCCGCTAATTTTTCCAAGCCCGTTCCCTTTGGTAATGATTTGGAATGGAATCTCATTATTTCATTCTTGGGCGTTACTTACTAATTAATTAACGAAATATTTCTTCCTGAATACTAGTTCTCTTAAAAACAAAATTTCCGGGTGTTTCTCCAGTCTGAGGAAAACTTCCCAACTTCAAGCTCAGCAGGATCCCCTTTCCTGGCTAATTTTTCCAAGCCCTTTCCCTTAGTAATGATTTTATTTAAGAAGTTGGTAGGGGCAATAGAATCTAATTATTCCATTGTATTATTCTAAATGTATGTTCGTTTTTAGAAAATGTTCAGGAGACCGGATGTTTTAGACGGAAGAAAATATAAACATGAAATAGAACTAAAAAGGGAAAAAACCAAACTGCACTTTGCAGTAACACTTTTTGTCACTAAACTTGTAATTTATATGTTTATGTTGTGTCACTAAATCCTATTTAAATATTAATCATCATTACATTTCTGAACGCATGCATAAATTGTACATCATCCTCATTTAATTAACTGGTCGTACAACTGTGCACAAACAATGTTAACAACACGAACTTTATGGTCCGAGCAATATAATGGAACTGACCTAAAAACTATGTAGGTGCATAAAAACAATAATTGTTCGAAACAGTCGTTATTATTTACTGCTGCTTGGGTCTTGCTAGTCGTATATACTATACGGCCTCTAATATTATTATTGTAGAAAGTGGAAAAACAACGTTGTAATATTTTTTTGTATGAAATTGTATTAGTAAATGCTTTGTTAGAAATTGCGGAGGTAATCGCTTCTTCTGCACCATTTCATAATTTAGTTATTGTTATTTGTTATAGTATACAGACTTTGTTTGAATGTTTTTGATTTCTCATAAACAACTTTGCAAGCTTCTAAATATTACTCATCCCTTATGACATTTCCACCCGAAGACATTCAACACGTCAGAGATTATTTTTCAATTTAGCCTTTTCTTTTCTGATTTTTCTTTCTGAATCTAATCATCCGGAACGATAAAACTGAACATGTTTGCAGAACAGTACACAATTTAGTATACAGTATTGGTGTCCTTTCCACTTCCACATAAAAAAAAATCTTTAGTAGACCTAATACTGTATCTGTATCAATGGTTGCTCAACCAACACAAATCAATGAATTCTTAATTAATGTTAAATT
>VTPC01002776.1:44560-105396 GCA_011009095.1 Ignelater luminosus | reverse complement strand
CCACCCTCGTATTGTCAGTAGTCAGTAGCCAAGCGTGAAAGTCGTAAGCTTTTAGTGTATAAATTTGAATTGTTTTGGCGAGGGCAAAACGCCGTGTTTAAGAATTCTGAACCGGTTAAAGTACAAGAAATAAATAATAAATTTATACTTAAAAACTTATTCTGAAATATTACCAAATTATTTGCTTGAGTATAGTAAACGCCTGTTTAGCATCTTAATCATTTATGTCATGCGAGCTCGCAAACTCGATTTCATTGGTTAATTCTCACAGGTGTTCCCTACTGAGAAAATCAAAACGTCATGCCTGAGATTCACATACGAATAAGAAATTAAATTACAAAGAAATATTGTTTATGTCGCTGTCTTAAATTTCTGGTTATCTAGAATATTAGACGTAACAACACTATATTTCAGTGTTTTGAAAGTTTAGAAAATTCTTCTTCGTTTATAATCTGATGTTATAGATAAAGATGTAAAAGTTTCTGTGAACGTTAATCATTCAAAATGATTTCACCTATTTTGATGTAATTCATAATAATTATTAATAAATAATCAAGACTAACGGAAATTTGTTCACACGCTTTGCTTTCTATTATTTATTGAATTTCTCTACAATTTAATACATCCAGTTTCGACGTATCTCTACTATATTTTTACTAACACCATTAAGAAAACTCGTTTATTAATCAAACCAACTAGCTATTAATGCACGTTTTCTCTCTAGGTCAATGTTAAGAAAGATTTATTTAAATTAAGAATCTGGTCACTTGTCTGCATCCAGCAGAGCTCTTTTGTAGTTCAAATCTTATTTACGATTATTTTCTATTTGCACTACTTTCTTAATGAGAAAGAAAGAGGCGTAAATGGGTTTCCTACAACGCATTATTATCAATTTCGTGCCGATTAGAATTTAGAACCTTTTACCTATCCTTGACATCTTTGCTGCTTCCGATAATTAATTAAATTCGAATTCTTTTTTATTTTCAACAGGAAGAAAGTAAAATGAAAGAATTTTCGACTTTAATAAATTTCTTTTAATACAGAATCTGTCATGATTTTAAGAACCGAATAGCCCATAAAAAAAGAAAAAGCTTATCCTCACCTTATACAATGAAAATTTATATCAATTGCTTCCATTCCACTTTTTCCATCCGAAAATCAGATAAAAATCCAATTTACGATTTTGTTAACCCCTTTTTAGTCAACTCTGACATAAATTCGCTGTAGGCCAAAAAGAAAGGTGTCGGAGAAAAAACATTTTTGTTTGTTATCACAACATTCTTTTTGGGATGAAAAGTTGACTAAACCGCCCGTGTGTATTTTAAAAGTTTTGTAAAATTTAATTTTGTTAAAATGACTTGTGTAAATTAATTTATTTCGGTTTGTTAAATTTTCGAGGCGATTTTGTGGTTTACGTGATTTTACAGGTTTTCTCTCTCGGAACAATGTATAATTTATGTTTAACAATTTGAATATGCCGACCAAGCGCTGCTAATTTATTTCCGGCAAATTAAGAATGGAAATCAACAAGTTGGTTGTGATTAAATACCAAATCGTTAGTGAGATTTTTCATCCATCTTCTAGAACAAACATAAATTTGTTTTTTTCTTGCCTTGTTAAAACAACATCTGACTGACTATTTGATATCGATCACAACTGGAGATCTTTCTATAATAGAAAGTACGGTTAACTCACAGGTAGCTCCAAAGAAGAACCTGCTGCCATTGAAACGAGAGTTGTATTTGTTTATTTATAACCTGTCATGTACAGTTCTTGCAATTTAAAGAAAGAAATGTGAAAATAATAAAAAAAAAGAAGTAAAAAACTAGAAACAAGAATGTTATTGATATTAGAATTATCGGGCAGAAAAGTTAGTTCATCGGGTAATTGAACGGTTTTCGCCACATTTAGCATCGTTGCACACGCACCAAGTGCATTACTCACATCGCCGGTTTTTGATAATTCTCGCAAAATCAGAAGAAAATAATGCGAGAGAGAGCCAGCCAGCCAGCTGGTGATTAATTCGGATAACCTTTGAAATGCTTCATGAGAAAAGAATTCCGTACCTTTTTTGTGCGGTTGTGAAAGAACCCCTCTTGCAATAAATTTACGTTTGACCCTAAATCACCAAATGCACACATTAGTTTCGCCAGTTTAAACAAAACTAGTTCGAAATAAATGAATTGAGAAACAATTGCTTATGGGAGAATGTGATTTACTGCCTAAAATTCTAATATACATTCAGGGGTGGCTATAAATTTTAGTTTGCAGAACTTTCTTACATTTTTTATTCATCGAATGGAAATATCGATTTTAATTGATCTTGAACGAAGCGGAATATATTTCTATTAAACATTATTAGTTAATAAATAATGAAAAAAAATGATAAAATTTCCTTTACCTATAATAATCAGTTAGGTTAGATTAAGTTAAGTTAGGCTAAATTATGCTTAAATGTTAGGTTAGGTTTTATATTAACTTATGTGGAACATTCAAACTCCCACGTCGGTTGTTGAAAACAAGCATAGCTGTATTTGGTATCGGATACTCCTGAAACTCATGGGATCAGAATAAATAACTGGCTGGATTCCTCGAGTAACTAAAACTGTCTGAAATCCAAATCGCCTTGCACTGGTAGGATAAATGCCATAAATAATTTAGATAAGTTAATCCTGAGAGCATCGGCACGGTCCCGCCCACCATTTTGCGTGTAACATCATTCAACTCGATTACAAAGAAAACAGCGTCAAAAGCAAAACTTCCTGTAACAAATAGTTTCTGATTTCTGGACGACGTATTTTTATGACAATCATTCGTATAAGAATTACATAAGATTTTTTTTACGCTGTCACACTGCTCCGGTCGCTGAAGAGCTTCTCTTCTTCTATCAGTCTTGGGGTAGAAACAGATGAAGCCGACCGTCGCCGATCAGGATCGCTATTGTTCACTCAACGGGCCACCTCCCATGGCCCAAGGTTCGGGCTTCGCTTCCATTAACTTTCTTAAGAAAATTAGATAGGAATACATGTCGGACTGAAGCACTCAGAGGACCACCTCTGACAGCTCAAGGTTGGGCTTCAGCCTCTATTAACCTATCTAAGAAACTAAATACGAATACATGTTGTAGTGCGTTCGCCACTTAACGCAAGATCGAGCTGCGCCTTCGAGTAACCTTCTTAAGAAAACCAAATACGAATACAAGTCGGGCTGCATCCCTTTCAACTCAAAGTCAAGCATCGTCTTTCGTTGACCTTCTTAAGAAAATCAAATATGAACAAAGGGTCGGGTTGTGTTCTTCTAAAGGCCACCTGCGGAGGCCAAAGGTCGGGCTTCGCTTTCCACTAATCTTCTTTTGAAACCTAAAAACGAACATGATCGGTATGGGCCCTTTCGCACCTCGTCTCGTATGGAATAAAAGGGTACAAGAATCTAACCTTCCATTAGAGCGCTTTAAATTGTGAAGCCAACCGCGAAGACGATCAATAGTTCAACTGAATTCAGCAAATTCACAGTAACTGATTTTCTTCATTTTCCTTTTTCTGAGATTCGCTACAGTGTAAAGTTTGTGATTATGTGTGGTCTCCTATTATTATCTAATCTGAAGTATTCTTAGCTGTCAATGCTTACAAATGTATAGCTTGACAGTAAATATCGCCCATTAGTCATTGTCGCTCTGTTTGTTTATCAACATCACAATCACAATGCGGCAGCGGCCTTTAGAGATCTGGCGTCTCTTCATTTATTGAGATTAGCTTAAAATTGCAAGACAATATTAGCGAAAAATTGTGAAAATGTTGCAATGCCTGAAAGAAGCTTTGTCGCCGATCCGGACCACATTTTGTATAGATTCAAATTTTAGCCAGTTACGTTTGCTAAAAAACGCATAAATTAGGCACTCTGTGCAATCTTTTGCGCTCGCATTACAAGCTGCGACATACCCATAATCTTCCTCACTAGAATCGAAAATAAATTCCTTGTAAAAGCCCATATAGTCATTGAGAATGTATGCATGACAAGACTGCAGGGTCGCTCTTACTCTCGAAAATTTCCGGTTGTGCTATCACTTAAATTGGCGACGTCGGACAAAAACTTCAAAAACTCCGGACATTTGGGTGAAATCGGATTATTTCATCGGATACAGCGGTATATTTATAAACTTTTGTAAATAAAAATAAAAACGAACTATGAACGAAACTACTAACGCGGCAGGCAGTGAGTTCAATTATGATTTATATTAATCGAGATTTGCCCGGACACTTTTTGATATCGTCCCTCCGGACGCCCTCCAAACTAGAACAAATCCGGGGAAACCCAGACGGATGGCAGCCCTAGCTATAACGATACAAATATGTATCCGGGCTCCAGTCCTCAACAGACAGCACCACCGTCTACGTGTGCGCAAAACTAGCTACGACAAACGTATCATTCCTACTAACATAAAAGATGCAATACCCAACAGATGTCGTCGGACATCTTAATTTGCTATTGAAGCTATTGTTTCTCAAACTAGAAATACACGTCCGTGAGGCGTAAGGAACTTGTTAGCTCTTGGGAACTTGCATAGTGAATATTGGGGTGGGAGGGAGTCAAGTCTGAAACAGGTTGAACAGAGAGCGGCAAAAAGAAGTTTTGAACTTTCTTCTCAGTTTCTGCAGCAATAGTCAGAGAGATATTCTGTGAATATCGAGAGTAATTGTTTGGTGTTACTCGACTGTTCACTTAGAGATCAAAACAGAGCATACTGTCTTCTCTTTCTTGTTCAGCGATAGTTCATGATGCAGCAAAAAAGGTTTTGCAAGGCAACTTAACCACACGACAACATTCGTCGGGCCTCCAAGAGGGAAGATGAAGATTGGAAAAAGCTAAAAAGCTTGCCCAAGAGTTCCATGTGGAGATAAGTTTTAGAAAAAAGTTTCTTTTTTGGGTCTTGTTGAGGTTTTGGCCCTATTTCTTCGTAACTAAGCCTATAATCACGAAAGGTCTTGCGACAGAGTTCATGGAGATGGTAGCGAAGAAAGTCAAGGATACCACTATGCCAGGAAAACGCGGTGTACTCACTTTCAGGAGTTCTTGTAACACTCGTAGCTATTGTTAACTGTGTTTAAGAAAAATCTAAATTCTTCTCACAAACTGATGAAGAAGACCCTCTTACCAGATTTTGTAGAAAGTACGCTCTTTGTCAAGAAAGGTAGCAAGCACGCATTTTCTTAAGTTAAGGGCCTTGGTGGTGTCTGTTTAGAGTCTCAGAAGGGATTTCTTGGTGAACCTGCTGGTACGGGATCCGTGCTGAAACGGGACCCAGGAGAACAATGGTGGAGGTGGTTATGAATTCTTTTAGTGTGTTAATATCCGTCTGTCACTGAGATAGAAAATAGAAAGATACAAGAAAAATTTGTAAATTTTTATAGCGCTGAAAAGCATGACTGCTTGAACTAATTTACAAGCGGACAAAAAGTTACTGCAGGGCAAAGATTTTTATACATAGCTCAAAGGCTTCCAGAGGAAAATGCCAGAAGACTGTCCTGGTCAGATGGTTCTTTTCTAGGGCAAAATTCTCAGTGATACATAAAAACTTCCATCGTTTTGCTTGAACCCAACATTATAATCCGCGCAAAACGTAATTTCTGCCTTCTTGCAGTCAGACTAAAATAAGACATGATAAAGCTGGATGTCCGGTAGCACTCAGAAAGTCAAACTTGTTTTCGAAACCGAACAGACTCTAAAACACTAGTCGAGTTAAGTCCTTTAGAAATATAGCCTATCTCAACCCAAGCTTCAAGCAAAGTCATCTAGCAAAAGCGACTTCAGTATCAGAATTAAGGACAAAACAGGATTGTTAATTAAAATTCAAACATAGGACCGAAAAGTTCAAATTATCTTAAAAGTGCCATCTAGTCTGACGTGCTTAATAATAATAGTAATCTAAATTGGAAGAAGCATGAGGCCATTCAGTAATCGAAGTACTTGTGTATGTACTCGCCGATACTATGGGAAAACGAAAGGTAGCTACCTTAGAATTAAGTTCAATCCATACTTCATGGATGTTGGATACACGCAAGATAGTTTTTTTTAAGCCGTAGACAGCTTCCAGGAATTGGAACAGGGTGCTGTAAATCTCAAACAATACATGATGTTATTGGGCCTGTTTAACCGCTCTGGTTTCCATTCATTGTTATGGTTGCTGTGTTTTCGGTACATCAAAGGATTTCCAAGAGATCTCTGCTAATTGTGTACTGATAAACATTTTTGATTTTGTTCTATTTCATTTCAGGGTTGCAAAACGATTTAAGGACTAAATCTACTAATAACTGAACTCGAAATTGCACTCCTTTTTTTAATTATCATGTTAGAGGCACAAACGACGATTGTAGATAGTGAGAAATTGAGTTTATGGAAAGACCGAGAAGTGCTGACTGGATTAATCTTTCGCTAGAAACTTCAACGACTTCGAAGAAGACTAACCCAACTAACACTATTTGGTGTAGGCAACAAGAACAACAGACAACGTTCGGAATACTGAAACAAATATTTTTTGATCATTAGTATACATCATCTAAAAATGAAAAAAACTATCTATCCTTCATGGTAGTTCCAGACCTTTATTCAAGGAAAAATGCTGATGATATCAAGTGTAGTAATGGGTATTAAGAAATTTATTTTTTGCTACAAAACTTAAGGAATTTTTTACTTTAATTTGTATTCATTAAAACGAATTTCGAGCAAGATTGTATGTGTGTGAAGTGTACTTTAAGACACGACGCACTTTAATAAATCTTGTAGAAGTGTTGTGACGTCAACACTATTACTTAAGTATTAAATTGAATTCGATAATAGTTAGGTTTTCCAATAAAATATAACCAAATGGGCAAGATCAAGTCTTTGATGGTGTCTATCATAATAAAAAAGAAACGAACATAAGACATAACACATTCTTTTGCGTTTTTTTCCTATCGTATTTATTGCGAATCGATTTCAAGTTTTTCTAGATCAAGACCGCGGGTCACCTTGAACTTGTTATAGTTCCAATCTTAATGACAATTAAATAATTGGGCAAAACGAATACGATACCCATACACAGTTATACATAACGGTCAAGAGCAAAAATTCCAAACTTTTCATAAGCATCTCGTTTAATGATTTAAAATCTTAGTTTTCGCGTTTCGATGTAAACTAATCAACGTTCTTATCTTTATTCATAGGCACTTCAAATTATTATTCAACGGAATGTTGTAATTTTCCCATCCACATTCTCTCTTTATTTTTTTTTCGCAAACCTCATACTCATAAATCATAAACAGACAAAATCTTGTGTCATGCAAAGATCGTAGATAAAAAGTACTTTCATTTCCACTCTATGTGTGGGTTCATAATTTAATTATCCCCATTTACGTAACTCTCTTTTATAGTGCGTGTTGCTGTTATTGTAGTACGAGCCGCTGTCCCACTTATCATGGGAAAAAAATATAAAAACAAACAAGTCAGGTGCAAAAGAGAGATTTATATACGGGCACGTAAATCAGGTGTTTTGGATTGCAGCATGCCTACATGCCTCCTCCTATAATAAAATATGCTTCATCTCCAGCCTGGGGCGAAACGGAATTAGTAGACATTTATTTTCTGTGTTATTTAGAAGAAGTGGGACTTAAATTCTTTTACGCTACAGCGTCTTATACAGAACCAGTTGGATAAACTTTTATCTAACATGAGAAGGCTAATGAACAGGTTTGGTTTTTATGTGTTAGGCCCACGAAGAAAAAAGTTAATTATATTGTATCATCAGGGGAGATGATGGCATACATGCATGTTATTAACCTAATATTTATGTCAAAATGAAAATAAAATTATATAGGAAGTAGGAAATATTTATAATAATAATTCTTTATTTTATTTATTGCAGATTTTCCCCACGACGCCAAGCAATAAACGGCGGTGAGTTTTGCACTTTTGTTTCCAATTAATCAACGTTGAGGGAAATACAAGTTTGAAAAAGTTAAATAGAAATAAAAGTTTTAATTGCTTCGTTGTCAAGCTTAATCTGATGTGCTGCTGCTGCTGAGGCAATTGCGTACTTTATATTTTTGATAATGATGCGAACCAGCAAATTTCGTAATTAATCTTAAAATGTGTCTGTGACTGACACTCTCATTTATATTTCGTCATGATAAGTAATTTTCGAGCAACAACAAAATCACATTTGTTGCGACTAAAGTAAACAAACGCGATATCTTAATTAGATCGTAACTTTCCTTGCGCATGAAATTTTGTTCTAAACTCATTTATGTAAAAAAAGAACATTTTAAAATAAGTTGAGGAAGACAAATAGACAGTTATAACTTGCAAGAAAACATTTTTATTTTCTGAACAAGCTTAAGTGTGATTCTGACACGAAAAAAAGTTTACTGTCCTCATCGAAACCAAAATAACTTTTACATTTGAACCACGGAGTGATTCATTAGCTAGATGGTCTAAATTAATTTTACTCGTCACTGAAATAATCCAGATAAGTATAACTCTTTTCGCTACTGAAAACTAAAAAATACAGTTCCCAATCAACTCTGAAAGAACAATTAGATTTCTATAAAACCTAATAATGATAATTTAAAAGAAAAGTGTTTAATTTCTAAAATGGATTTACATGTTCCTCATTGTGTTAAAAGATGGCGCTTTATTTAATTGTCGCACAAAAATAAATTACGTCTGTATATAATAATCAAGCGGTTTTTTTAGTTTTATCTTGTTTTAACGTTTTAGAAAAGCTTCTTGTTTTAGAATTTTTGAAATCTTACTTCCGTAAGGTTAATTGTAAAATAGCTATAGTACACTTTAATATAAACACAATTTTCTTTAGGTTCACTCTCTTGATTGTTTAATCTTGAATGTTGGCTTTGTCCATTAAAATAGTATCAGGATAACTTGCAATACCTTATTTATTATATTTATTTTTCTTCTTGTTGTGCTCTTCTGTGTTCTGCATTTGTTTTACAAAAGAGCAAATTATTATGTTTCTTAACATTTCTGATTTGTAACTATGTCTGCTAACTTTCATTTATGAATGTGGCCACTATAGTAGTGTTTGGCTGGAAAATAAAAAAAGTAATTCTATCTGCTGGTACCCGCTTAGCTTTCTAGGGGACCTTAATCGTTAGTTAAGCCTTCAAATCATTCATCGTAAATCTTTAAATAAATATTTAACTAACATGATTTCTTTTAACGAACCTTTACAAAACATCAAGATACCTCCATTTCAAAGAAGTGAGTGTTAATTCTTTGCGGTTCTCAAAATGTGATATTCTGGAATAACAAATGAATGCGTTATTATAGCGGCGTAAACCAAACACTACCAGTACAAATGAGATCGTTCAGACAACTCGAGTTAGAAAATGAAGTAGATGCAAAACTTAGAGTGATGTTAGTTAGAATTGGAGGTACAAAAATCTTTAGATAATCCATAGTGCAGAGCTGACTGTACAACATATGTAGTAAAGTTGCAAATAGAATTAAAGGATGGGGTTTTCATAATGTCATTAAATGTCTGAATATTATGGGAAGAATGCTGGAAATTCTAGGAAAAAACACTCGTAGACACTAAATAAGCAACAGAGTATTTATTCGAAACTACGAATTATGTCATACCATTCGAGACGTAGAAGAATTTCTTAATGCGCCTTCGTATGAAAAACAGGATGGTGCGTGGTGCGTCTAATGTCAGTCATCTCATCTGCAGGTCCTTGCGTCGGCCCTGTTAAGTACTATCATTATCATTACTTTATCCATGAAGACATAAGACAAAAATGTACCTATAGGACCTGCCATAGTCATAATATTGTTCTAATTAGAAGTGATCAGTATTTAATCGAAGAGATCCGTCCAAGCTTCTCATTTTACAGACAATACTTCGATATTAGAAGTCTAGTTGCTTAGATATGTTGATCAAGTCTGTGGGCCTAAGGGGTGAGTTTGCAAGATCTTGATTTCTTGCAGGTTTTCAGGTTCTTATGATCCCGTCAATTTTGTGATATCTGGATTCTGTTAAGTTCTAGAGTCCTTAAAGACTCACGAATCTTCACGAGTTCTAGAATATTTATGAACTGAGAAATTTCAATTTTTTGGCTTTTATAAATCTTTGTCCTCCGGGTTCTTGTGGACCCTAGATTCTTATAATCCCTGATCTTTGTAGGTCCCAGAGTACTTATACCTCTATACCGGGTGTTTTGAGATCAAATGCAAATACTTGGCAGACGCATTCCTCGACAAAAATTAAGTTTTTTTGCCATATGACTTCTTTTCCTAAAATGCACCGAGATGTTTCCAAGATACAGCGTGTCAATGTTTCATTTAAAATCTCTTGTTTTCTCAATATTTCAAGAACAAACTAAGATATTGGGATGGAACCTTACTATAAGGTGTCTACTATCTTACATAATTTTGTATTTGATATTCTTGTCAGAGGCGTAGAATTGAGAGTGATCTCTACCCCCAACGCTAAAAAATATTGTTATGCCACCGAAAAACTAAAAAGAGTTTCTATTTTCAAGGTCAGCAATCGATTTGAAACAAAAAGTTACTCTTGCATTTTTTCCATACCATGCATAATTTCCGTAAAATTGAATTCTTTCAAAACCATGTTGGCAAGGTCTTAAAGACAGGACATAATTATTTACATTGCATAAATTAAGTCTTTTTTGTCCTATAACTTGTTTTTCCTAAAGTGCACCGTCTTCGAGATGCAGGGTGTCAAAATCTTTTGTCTTTAAGTTAAATTTTGATATCCTGTATCTCCAAAATGCTGCAATTTAGCGAAAAAAGTTTTATGACAAAAAAGGCTTAATCTTTGTCAAGGAATTCGATGCAAATAATTAAGATCGCGCTTTTGTGATGACGGTACGATCTTACCATAGCGGGCCGAATTTGAAAGGTTTTGAGAAATTCTATTTTACTAGAAAACGACGCATTCTACGATAAAAACGCAAGAATAACTTTTTGTTTCGAATGGATTAAGGAATTTGATGATAAATTGTTTTTTTATTGTTCAGTAGCGTAACAATTGTCTAAGCGTATGGGACTAGCCCATTCCCAATTCTACGCCTCTGATAAGGATACCAAACGCAGAACTACGTAAAACAGTAGACACTTTAAAGTAACAAATATGTAACGGTGAACTTTAGAAAAAGAAGTTCTTGGAAAAAAGGTTTAATTTAAAAAAGTACTTGCACTCATTTTCAAAGTACCCTGACAAACATATGGTTACGGCTTTGATATTACTAGACTTCTCGAAGGCGTTTGATACTATCAGTCATCATGATCTTATTGTCGCTAAGCGTTACGGTTTTAAAGTTGTTGCCGCGAATTTAATCAAATCTTATTTGTCTGTAGAAGTTTAATAATTAGAAATAACAATCAGTTTTCAAATTCCTTTAATATCTCATTCGGGGTACCGCAAGGTTCTATCTTAAGTCCTCTTCTGTTTATTATCTGCACTGCTGATATTTTAAAATCTTTAAAATATTGTAAAATTCAAGCTTACGCCGACGATACGCAGATTTATAAATGTTTTTCTTTTTTGGAAAGAGCTCAGGCTTATGAAGATATCAACAGTGACCTCAGCACAATTAAACAACTTTCATTAGAACATAATTACTATTATTCGGCAACAAAAATCAAGTAACAACTGTAAAGAATGATCATAGTTTACATATCGATAATGAACAACTTAACGCGGTTGACTCTGCAAAGAATTTAGATATTATCTTGGATACGAATTTTCGTTTTAAAGAGCATGTTTGTAAATTACTTCAGAAGGCTTATTCCTCTCTCAATAGCTCTCTCATCGCTAATAGAGATATTTTAACATTTAATCAGCGTAAAATTCTATCTGAATCACTAGTTTTGCCATATTTTAATTATTGTAACTTTATTTATGGTCCTGGTCTTGATGCAATAGATAAATACCGTATTCAAAAGATGCACGATTGGTGTTGTCGGTTTGTTTTTAGCTTACGTCGTTACGATCATATTTCTCATAAAATTGCCGAGCTCGGATTGTTGAAGATGGAAAATCGTTGGAAGTATCACTTGGGATCTTTTACACACACTCTGCATACACTAAAACATCCTTCTACATCTCTTAGTTTTGAATTGGTACCTAGGTCGCACGTACACTCCGTAAATACTCGGCATAATAATATGCTTACAATGTCACATCATTTTTTTTTAATCTGGTTAAATAGAGTAGTCCATGGCTAGATTTCGCCAGAAGTCTATGTGATAGAATGCATTTTAACTTTCAATTTAATAAAAGGCGATATTATTATCATTATTATCGTTACTGTCGTTATTATCGTTATCGTTATTCTTATCATTATTATTATTATTTAGTGGGCCTGTCAGTCGTAGCTTTTCTGCTTCCTAGGTAACTGCGCCATTTAAACAATATCCTTTTTAAAATAGTTGTATTGACTACAGATATTGATGCATATTTGTCATTTGAGTCAGTTATTAACTTACTAACGAAAAGAGTCTTCGACATCATTTACGACAAGTAATGCCTCATCTAAAGGTCAAATGGATTAAAGAACACAAGCAAATGTCTGTGGATTTTGAGACAAAAACAATCTCACTGCCTCAATTAGAAGTATTTAGAATTCTAGATTGAGCACATAGGAAAATTTTCTCATCATAGCTCTGACAGCAAAGTGCCTTTCAGAGTCTTAATCTCTTCAAAGATTACATTTACTCTGGTCACGTAAATCCACCGTTCCTACGTTTACTTGAATAAAAGGAAGAATTGAGGAACCCTGTTCTGATTTTCACGTCACACTGGCGCAAAGAACAAGAAGAGACCTTAGGCATGATGAATCCAGAAGATGAGCTACCTGTCTAGTCACTGAATTGTAGCCGACCTTTGACCCCTATGTAAGTTGGATAGAGTAGTTACATCAATTCTAGCAAACTTTGATTTACAAGGCGATCTGAGTCGTTTTTTGAAGTGGTAGAACTTTCACTTCAGAAGACTTTAATGAACTTAGAACTCTAGAAACGACTTCTTAAATTATCCTAAACGCACATTTGGTCGTTTAAGCCACCTCAGATCGCATTGTTCGTTTGTACGTCCCAGTGTGTCAGAATCGGCATAGTTTCTCTACTCTACATTCAAGAAATCATAAAACGGAATCAATTAGAAATCACACTAACTCATTAAGTAGCATCTTAATGTTATTGGATTTTGTGATAAGAGTCGCTGTAGATTGTATGGTTAAAATAGATTCTTTGGGCCTTCGCATTATACAGGCCCTAGTGGCACCTGCACTCCTCTAGTATTATAGATATCGATTAGCAAAAGGGTAAAAGTAGTTGTCCTCTTTTGACAAAATGAGGTGGCCAGGAAATTTGCTAATTTTCAACAGACAGAAACTTAATCTGTGTAATTGCAAGCTCAAAGGTCTTGGCTATCAGTCTAAAGAGTACTAAACTCAGTCCTTAGTTAACATTATCTTGAAAGAAGCAGGCTAGAAAGGTCTTGCATGTCCAGTGTACAGCAAATTTTTGTACTGTATGTTAACATGCATGAAGAGAAAAGAAAGAGGAGTCTAAAGTACTAGAACTCTTATTTTTCCTAAGCAAGAACTTTCAATTAGTTAAGCATCTTCGCGAGCGTTGGCGTCTTTGGGAATTACATATACAGTGCCATAGTTCTAATGACTTATTTGGGCGTCTCTGCTTTAAATCTCGCATCATACTCGACAAGAAGTTTTATGTTACCAACAGAAGATAAGCTGCAAGGGAGATTTTTTGACTGTAGCTAGTTTTCGGTTTCCATCTAAGCTACGCTATCAATAGATCGTTTACAAACTAGATAATAGAATAACTGTGCACTCTAGTATACTCTAACTTGAAAAATCTTTATAAAAGCACAGTCTACTGTGCTACTACAGAATGGCATGACAATTATGGAGTTGAAACGGAAGAATATTTATTATCCGTACTCTTTGAGGCATCGTTTGCTGTGTGATTACTCTTCTAGAACACGAAAGAATTGTGGAACACGATGAAGAGATTGAAGTCGATTTAAAAACAAAAAAAAGCCAAAAGAAAAACTGAACAATATCAGTAACTTTTCTTTTTTCAATATACTCATTAATAATACATACAATAAATAAACAATTGAACATAAAAACCAATAATGACATTGTTTTAAATCTGCCGCCCGTAACAACGCATTCCACGGCTACCTGGCTTTTCTATCAGCTAATTGCATTTATAGGCCAATTTATGAACCATTTAAAAATATTCTTCACTCAATTCTAAACACTATTGAAGTATTATCCGAGGTGAATTATGTTTCAATCTTTTATTTTATTGTATTGTTTGAACATTATTTGACGCAAAAGCAAAAAAATATTATATCAACCTTGATGATAAAAGCATATTATATGTAAGTATTGCCCTTGGCTTCCCGTTATCAGTCAATTAATAATGAACCTTAACCTCCTTTTAAGCATCGGGTTTAGATTTTTAAATTCAAATTTACAAAACGAAGTAAAAAACATAATCATGTTACTGACATTTTAGTAATTTAAAATTCGTGTTTAACATAACAAATTTTACGATCAATAAACTTTCAATTAAATTCGAGAAAGATGATCAAATAATTAATTAAATTTAAAAGCAATGCAAGAACATGCGTTAAATTGCAATTAACATAACCTTTCCAATTAGCACACCGTGCTGTTGATAAATATTAGTTACAATAACTCAAAATGAAAAGTTAGCCCAAGGTATGATTTTTAAACCTAATAATATGGTAGTGATATTATAAATTTTCCTCGCGGATACAATATTGACATTTAAAAAGCGTTGCAAATAAATAAAATAGAAATCTTCTATACCTGGAAGGATGAGCTGTCAGTTTATAAATTGAAAATAAATAGTACTTACTACGTAAACTTGCAATTGCAAACTTTCTAAAACATATTCGTGCCCGAAGGACTTGAAACTCGGTACATCTAATAATAAACACATAATTAAGCCATCAAGAAATTTATCAGATGGCCTATTATAAGTAGATCGATAGCTTTCAAAGAAAGGGGGAAGGTGATGTTATTATTGCTTGCTGAAAACGTGGGAATTGGTGGTTGTATATGAGTGACAGTTTATTGAATACAATTTTGGGAATAGAAAGGATGACATTAAAGTGATATCCCCTCATGTGGAAATTTAAAAAGCTTTCAAAAACAAAATAAGATCAACAAACAGATGTTCAATTGTAATTTACTAACGGTATTTTTAAAAATGTTAATTATTCAGCATAATATTGAAATTGAAAAGTTAACGGTTGATTTTCTATTTTAAATACTATTTAAGTTTCCATATAACAGATGTAACTAACAAAAAAGCCACATAATAAGGTTTATGTTTATTTCAGTATTTCAAAGTAGAATTCTAGGCAGTCGCAACACCCACACTCACATTTACTCGTCTCTGCACACCATTTTCCAGCAGCACGGAAGGAGGAACTCTGTAAAGCAATCATATTATGGAAATAGGAATGCAACAATCATTTACTGTCTAGCTGTTTCCTACATCCGTCGTTTTAACATGATTTATTGATACCGTTATGAATGTATTGAACATTCAATAATTTCATAAGAACGAATTCCTGTAGATGTAGATAAAATTTTAATTAGGGTTATTAATGACGGCGAAACCGATGAAAATGAAAAATGATCTTTCAATTGTCCTCACTTCAACTGTACACAAGTGGTACTTAAAAAAAAATTAAACCAACTAAAATCCAGAGCCACGAAAAAGCGGAAAAGTAAACAAAAATTAATCAATGTGTACATTGGTTTAAATACTACTACCTATACACATAGTACCCGCAACAAACGATTTAATTCCGTAAATTCCCAAATAGTAAATTAAAAGGAAGGCAGCAAAAAAAGATTGCCACCAGAAAACTACCAACTGTGACAATCAGGTATAAGCGTAAATATCTGGGTTAGGCTCCGGATGAATTCATCGTTTTCAGATGAGAGCACATTAAAATCAAAAAAATAATAAAATGGATCGTCAGGGTTAAGAAGACTACTTCAGGCTCTAAAAAGATTTTTCTTCTGGAGATATAAATTAGTCCTGATTAAGACTAGGTGGAATCGTTTAAAACAACAAGCTCTGGGTAGTAAACAAATCGTAAAAAGTCAAAGGTTACATCTTCACAACTTCAAAGGAAATATTAAGAAAGTTATAAATCACAAAATATGTAACTCTTGACTTTGACAAGTTAGATTCGCCAGTGAATGAAAGAGAAATGTATTAAAATAATGAATCCATGCAGGATTCAACTCAATAAGGTCAAAAGGGACATTTAAAAGAGTCACCCAGGTCGGGTTTCGCCCTCTAGGGTGGATGGATCACAGTCGAGTTTCGCTATCCAACGGTCCTCTTGTTTTCTTCACATTTTAAGTGCACCTTAAACACAAAGACAGCCAGAAGGCAAAACACAAAATTTATATATTCTGTGCAATGCAGATAGAAATAGAATTTTAACGCATTCAAAATGAAAATTAGATTAGATATTTTAGTCTAAGAATACTGCAATGAAAAGAAGAATTTTGGCGTAGACTTTGCATCGACATAGATAGTACTATAGCGTACAATGGTATGGAAAATAGAAAAAATTAGAAAGAACAACAATACAAGAGGAATTATACAAACAATAACACCAAAACAGTGAATAGAACATTAGTCTGATCTGCTACAAGAACACAGAGAAGAGTATGAACAGGATGAAGACAGAGACGAAGATCAGACAACACCGAAAATTACAGAAAATGTACACAAGGCCCTTAAAAAAACCAAAAATAAGAAAGCCCCAGGACTAGACAATATACGTATGGAACTTTTTAAATATGGAGGAGATACAGCGAAAAAATACATTACAAGAATCTTTAATAAAATTGAAGAAGGAGAAGACAGTCCCCTAGAATGGAAAGAATCATATATTAGTTCTATACACAAAAAAGGAGATAAAAGACTCTGCACGAACTACAGAGGAATCACGGTTGTCCCATCCATAGCTAGATTGTTCTCGAGCATCTTGAAATCTAATATGGAAGAAGAACAAATTCATCTCAGCAAAAAAAAGTGGTTTTAGTCAGGAAAAATCTTGCTTGGAAAATATATACTGTGTAAAGCAAATAATAGAAAAAAAAACAAAGAAAACCGACTGGAAACTCATCTAACGTTCAGAGATCTGGAGAAGGTATATGATAGCGTGCCTAGAGGTAAAATATGGTAAAATTTAAGAATTGACGACCAGAACATCAAAACCTGCGAAAATGTTAAATATATAGGTACGACTATAAGTTTTACGGGCACATGTGAAAAAGATATTTCAACAAGAATCAATATGCAACAAAGTCACTACATGGCCTGCTATGGAACGAAAATATTAGCCAAAATACAAAAAAAAACATCTGTTTCATAACCTAATTCAAAATATTACACTATACGGAGCAGAAATGTGCCCTACTACTAAATCAAGCAGAAATAAAATCAAAATAGTGGAACTGAACTTTATGAGAAGATGTATAAAGGCCACAAGAATGGATAAACTAAGAATAGAGAAAATTTGGCGAAGAATGGAAATAATCCACTTTATCACAAAAACTCTAGATGGCCAAAACGAATACTAAAAAGAAGAGGTCGACTAACATTAAGTTGGGAAACATATATAAAAAATACTATGATGGAAAAAGACCTTCAAGACGAAGACTGGGACGATAGGCAGCTATGGAAACAGAAAACGGAAAACCCTCATTGGTAATAGCCTGAAAAGAAGAAGAATATTGTAATGAAACAAGACAAGTTTAACTGACAAAAGCAAAACCATAGCCAAAACTATGACTTCATTTCAGATTTTAAAACAATGATCAATATCCCAATAATCTCAAGATAGGGGTGCAAAGCCATCTATGCTCTACTCAACCAGAAAGAAGTTCTAAGACTCAACTGTAACAACAAAAACAACGGCTTTGAAGCAAATTCGCACAAACATGAATTTTCAAAATTCTTTTCAGTGCAGACAGTTTTCCAAGAAATTCCCAACTAGAAACCTAAAACTACCAACATTTCTTGCAAAAGCATTTTGACCGATGCACAAACTTTGGCGCTGTGGATAATTCTCAGTACAACAAACCGATCATATCACTTTGATGTTATGAAAAGTTGTGTTTCCCATCGACGCTTCGTCACCTCAAAGCAACACTACAATATGCCAAGAAAATTCGAAAACATGATATTTTACGTTTCACTCGAAAAGATATTAAACGCTCATTCTAGACATAACCTACTGTTACATTAAAAGTTTACAAAAACCACCATTTCTGAATCTTCTTTGTACTTTTCTGAATCATTCTTACTAATGCAGAAATTACCGAATGCAGTAGGATAGGTGCTCCTAAGCAAGACTGGGTGTTTTTTAATAGACGATTGAACAGGCTCTAGCAACTGGTATAAACCGTTTTGTTTCAACATCACGGCTAATTTCTTCTAAAAAGGAAAATCTGTCGACCCGCATTCCTATTGTATCCTATACCATTAGCTTTATAACAAAGAAAGTCCCATGGCAGTACAACTTTCCCTTTTGGAAACGCAAAACCAAACGCTCTAATTTTCAGGGTAGGGGGAAGCAAACTCAGATTGGATGATACTTGCATCAACGATTGGGGCAATATTGAAGATTTTTGTGCATTTTGCAGTTTGACACTAACAATAATGACGAACCTACGGTGTCCTACGGCATCCTAAGACACAGTTCAATTTAATGTTCTTAATTCTTCTTTTTCTACCTTCATAAATGGTCTTGATTCATTTTTTAAATTTCCGTAGCTCCAGGATAAACTTGTTTTGATATCTTCCGAAAATTCTTAAATGCATACCTATGGAACCGAATGCAACTTTAGCCATCTCAAAGCAACAGTAGGAGGTCTCCCAATACAGCGCCTTTACTCAGACTCTTTGATTCTGGATACTAAAGCTCAGGCAGTTTCTTCAGTCCATAATGGACCTCAGTAGAATCGTTATAACCAAGAACCATTGAAGCCGACTCGGTAATTCTCCAGATCTAGAAAATGAGAAAGACACCATTTCTTGAATTTTTGACGAGCTCGTTTTCCGAACTCAAGTAGCACTAAATAAAAATCAGTTGGAATAGGGAATCTTTAGAAACTATGTCTCGATATTGTGTTTATTTTACTTTACGATTCACTATGTTCGAATAATTATTCTCATAGAAACCCCTCTTCCGATACCATTGCAGAAATCAAGCAAATGCTTCCAATGGAAGCGCTATGGGATGTAGTTGAAGGATCTCGGAGCCTGAACATGAGTCGGAAGATCAAAAAATTCAAATCTTCAGACGCCTAGGAAAGTTATTTCACCAAAACTAACTGTTTAACAATTTATAAAATAATAAACACTGAACAAAAAAAATATTTTGCAACACTACTTAATGAGCTGACTATACTTAAATACCAGAGTAGTAGCAGAGGAGGAGCAATATCTTGGCCTCCTAGGTCACCTGACATCAAACCTTTTAATTTTTTTTTTTTGAAGGAGGTGTCAAACTAGAAAATGCCACTGCTACACCTAGCATCCTATCAATAAGTGTATCTATAAACCTAATTGTTATTTATATTAATTTGCGTTTTTCGATTTTTCTACCTTAAGAAAGTAATATTATTTCATTCAAAAAAAACTGTTTTGGATTCTAAGCCACGCAAGGAAAACAAGAATATCTTCGCATACATAAGGAGGTAATCTCCTAAACGTATAAACCCAAAATGGTCCTTTCAATTCTAGCCAAGGAAGAGAATCTAAAATGAAAGTAGAAATCTCGAAATTTCAGTTTGGAAACAATATGAGGGAGAATTATGATTCCTTGGTGGTCCAGTTCGTCTCTGTGTTGCATCCGGCTTTTTGCACGTGTCTTATTCAAAAACAAATAAAATCCAGAGGACTTCTGAATAAACGTTACAAACTTTCAGTAAGCAGGGATAATCAGAGTCAAATAATTCCTGATCGAGAATATTTCTTCCAAAGGAATTATCATGTAAACCAAGCAATTCCCCTGTTCTTGAATGTACACTCTTCTGTTGCTATAAATTAGCACAACCTTATTTGTCCTGGCAGTTTTAATCTTTAGTTTGATCAATGTTTTGGGTTCTGAGGTAACTATAGAAAAAGATCAGCAAGGTTCAAAATTCAGAAGAAGTGTCTCTAAAGTTAATTCTTGATCTTATGACTAACTTAATCATATATTACGTTAGGTGATTCTGATACTGTCGCGGTCGAGCATTGAGTTTCTTGCCCAATCATTGATAAACTGAAAACAAATTAATAATAAAACTTGATCTTGTACAACAAAATCTTATACACAAGAATGTATGGACAGCGTTGTGCGATAGCTTCGGTTAAGAATGGAGAATTTCTGATTGTGCCCTATATTATCTTATTTATTATTAAAAATTGTAGACTTTGCTTTAAACTGACAGTAATGATGCAGTAGAAAAGATAAACCAGGTACCGAAACCGACAAAAAACAATTTAAAACAACAGAGTTACAGTCTATGGTAACAAGAAATAAAATTATGCGCTGTGTTTCGTTTCCACCTCAGCATTAAATGAGAACGGTTGATTCGGGAATTTAAACCCAGTCTGTCTTGAATGCGAACTTAATTGCGTTGCAACTAAATATGTTGACCCTCCTGTAAGAAACTGCCGGCTTGACATAACAGAGTTCCATAAATGAACCATCTGAATTTTTTTTTAAATGTAGAACGTAAGTAATGGTTAATTTGGATCTATAGTAAACTCAGGTGCAAGAGATAGTAGAAGTAAACAATGATCAATGCGTGAGCGTCCAGCATCAGCATTGTGATTGGCCGCCAAACGTAAGAAGGCTGTGTCAATAAGAGCCTTGTCCAATGCTGTAACTGCTTTTTCAATTGCGCTTTCTCTTGAAAATGAATACACCTTAGGTTGTATCAAAGAACCTTCGCGTCCTTTAGGGGAAAAAAGGGGGTTATTCTAACTCATCGTGTAAAGAAAATGAGGAATAGAAGAAAATAATGTGGATTAATACTTAATAGGTATGCAGTTAGGAGATTCAGTTGTAACTTGAGCAGGAAGTTTAGGTAATTCTGGATGGAATACCTTGAGAAATTGTAGGTAAAATTGAAGATTCTCTCAACTAACTTGAAAATAAACTATCTTCGCTTGATAGTTATGTATGTATCTCGCAACAGTGTTATTTGCATAAACATATTCCAACTGCACATAATTATAATGTCTTAATAATCACTTTAAATTCTGTTTGGTACTAAAATGTTTTCCTCTCTAGAAAACTTATTTCACGTCACAAGTAATTTCCAAAACATGTTTTCGCATCTTTTCCCAAAATTAATTACATCAAGGCAAGCTTTAAAAAACAAGTAAACATCTTTTGCATGTTCTAAAGTAAAGGTCGAGGTCGAGGGTAAACTTTTTACCCTATAAATATCTATTTAAAAGTTCAAAACACCAACCCACCAGACAGATGCAATATTACTATCTACTACGTTCGCATCAAATTAATTTTGTGGCTCGTCTGTGTGTGTACACATTTTATCTTTTAATATCTTACAGTAAACAAAAAAAAAAGAAATGAAATTTTATATCCACCACTTTGATATATGTTGTAAACAGAAAATCGATTTAACTCTCGCCGAATAGTAATTGATTTCGGGAAACCGTATGTTGGTTACAGAAGAGAGATACGGGAGCGGACTAAAATTGCTGTCTGTGCTACTTAAAAGCCCTTAAAGCCCCTTTTCATTATAGCTATTGTCACAAGAGCGAGTCTGATTCTGCTGCACACGCACACATAGAGAGGAAAGCAGCAAAATTGAGAGTGAGCTCGACATTGACAGAGTTCAGGAAATCATCTACAAGTAAAGCTTAGGAAATTGATGGCAGTTAGATCTGAAGCCAAAAGTTAGACGAATTCCCCCTTCCATTGGAAAGTAGAGAGCTCGAAGAGTTTTGTGGAAAATTCGATTGGAAAGGAGGAGGTAGAATAAATATTCTAAGGTATTCAAGAACTATAGCATGAATATTAATAATAATCAATCATCGAGTTTGTTGGCGTGGATAGAAATATTTTATGTAAATTTTTTTATTATCATAATCGCGATGTGCTAACAATACCCATCTAATTAGAATGTGTGGAGCGTTACGCAACTTTCGATATGAATAAATTTTAATGCACTTATAAACGAAATTAGTAAAGTACCGTTTTAACGTTTTGTTGTTTTATTTCATTGTTGGCGATGGCGTGGCTGTTAGAAATGAATGAACAAAAGTAAAATGCAGTTCACCTACTCGATTATTATTTTATCATTGTCATTGCCTGAATGGATAAAAATCTAATATATGAATTTGTTTAATACGAGGAAATTATTATTATCCATCATTCATAGCTGTCACGGTTATTAGATGGCAGAAAAGTACTTCTTAGAAATTACCGTAATCAAATTAATAATTGCAAAATATGTAGGAAAAATAGAATTACTATCTTCCGATATAGTAATAAATTATTTATTTATAAATAGAAATGTAAATATCCATTATAATGCAAGATGCCACAGTAAATTGCTTTGTGGTAATTAAGAAGTTTTTATAACAATTTATGATGTAATTCCATGCTTAATTGCTGTCAACTAAAGAGGAAATGCATTAGAAGTGCATAAACGATTTATTATATGAATGCTTTCGTTTATTACACAAGCAGTAATCACTGTAAGTAACGTATAATTAATTAGTAATTAATAATCCATGAATTAAAAGTCAACTGTGTATAAAGAAAAATCATAATAAGCAAAACAAAATACAATTCGTTCATGTTTCAAAACCAAATGATAAATTCTTACGAGAGATGGCGCTGCATTTAACTCTCGCACACAGAGTAAATTATAATGAGTGCGTAAACTGAGTTTGTTTCATATTCATCGACTAGATAAAGCATTGATTGATGTAGTCAACTAACTGTCGTGTCGTGTAACTCATTGCTCTCTTACGTTAGTCACACAATTTTCAGAAGCGTTTCCAGATTTTCAGTAGAACGTTTACTAACGTTGTTTCTTCTCACCAAAGCAGTATATTCCCAAGACGTTATCTTTGGTCTGTACTATTTTTTGGGAATCTTGATCTAGCCTAGTTAAGGCATTTTTATTATTAACAGACATGTAGTTTTGTAAGAGACTTTTAGTATCATTGAGCAATAACAAGATGCGTAACAATTTCGATCAAACCATCAGATCTTATAGAAGTATCGGCAGATAAAAACTAATCCTATCCAGTGATGAAGAGTTCATCGAGGAGAGTGTGATCTTTTATTTTAATTTGCGGTTAACTAGCATTGCAGATTGATAATTTTCAATTAAGATAAAGATCTTAATCCGTACAAGGCTCTACGACTTAATGAGGTTAAAAACTAAAGAGTTCTAAGTGGTGGGTTCTGAATTACTCGACATTTCGGAACTTAAAAAATCAAATCCATCTGTATTGCGTTTTAAGACCTCGAAAAGTCAACATTCTTCTTTACCGTCAACATTCTGAGATACTATACTCTGCACTGTATTTTATAGATTTTGATCTATTGTAAAATGAAAAACTAGCCAATTTAGTAGCATTAAGGGGAAATCTTCTTTATCCATTAAATCCCTGGTGTTGCAACGGCATCTCTCTCCTCCGGTTACTACGAACATTTTTTCCAAATCTTCAAGACAATAATTGTCCTATAACCGTCGCTAAATAAACTCAACTATGAAGCTACTGAATCCTACTGATTATGTCTTATACTGGATAGTTGTCCCCATTAATGAAAGTCTCCCAGCACGGTATTCCTTGTAAGCAAAAGTTTGTAACTAACCCAAATGCCAGATTTTGTTGGGGTGTGTGCATTTCTAACCTAATATATCATTCCAACATCCTATATTTATAGTGAAAGATTCTCCTTCAACTCAGTTGTTTCTTTTATCGTTCAAATTATATCCTAGTTACATACGTCAATTATGCTATCAATAATGGAATTCTATTTATTGATTTGCTAGACTTCACACCTATCTATATACAAACAACGTTTACATATCCTACCGACATGGGATGCAGTGTATATCATCATCATAAGTTATAAGAGGGCGTTCATATTAACACTTCCATACATTCCTTTTATGTATATTAACACCCTTTGCTTTCTACATTCTTCATTTCAATTCAGTGTTGTATTCAGAAATTAACGCCATTATATTCTATCCTTCTATCCTTCTTGTAATCAAATCCATGGGTTGGGCCAGGAGGTTTCTAATTTTCTTTATCATTGATGCCAAGAAGTTTAAAGTCACAAACTATCTCTGTATACAAACACGCGTAACATATAATTCTATGCTTATTAATGTCTTTCGCAATATTTTAATGTTCATTGTTTATATCAGAAAGTACAATGTCTATACAATTGTTATGTATTTATGTTGCATCACACACCATTAAATTATTAATCGAGAATGTTATTAAGGTTATGAGTTACTGGACGATGGCTTATTAATTTCTTGCTTTACAAGCTTTCCGCTATTATTCCTCTTTTAATGGGTTGTAAAATTCGTTAGAGATCTAAGAAATTCTTATAACGAAGTATAAAACAAGTTAGAACTCAAACCACCACGGAGTGATCAATCAGTGAGCAAAGCAAGCAGATTAAAAACTGCACACGAGAAGACTAAACAAAATGCCCACACAATCAATGACGACATCAAAGTTGCAAGTCTTCACTTTTAATTAAGATAAATAAAAGAAATGTTTATTCAACAAATAAGCGACGATGGGCAGTGACAAAAAGTTTTTTAAAGCCGTTCGTCCCGGCTTAAACAGCAAAAACCTTTTTTTACTTCTCTTTGTCTGCGTATAAATACTTACTTCCTCCGCTTATTGATATTCAAATTTCAATTTAAATAAGAATAATAAATAAGAAGCGTTTAGAATCAACAAAATATTTTAATTTGCATTCAGAAATTAAATATTCAGAAACAATTCTGGGTAGTTTGATCGATATTTTGATTATTTCGTACGAGGAGCCTAATTATAATTATAATCATTTAGAGTTTAGATTTCAATCTAAAAATCTGATACTGTAAATTATTAATGCTTAATCATTTTTCGGACTTATAGAAAAAAAAACTGAGCATCGGAATGTTTCAAAATGGAAAGTTACGATCAGGGTCTTCATTGCGCTAATTTTTCCGAGCCCGTTCCCCTTTGTTATTTGCTTCCTCCAATTATACTTTTAAAATGCATTTTTAACGTATAATTCTGCTCGTAACCTTGATTTATTTTATTTGCTACTTTTTACCTAAGATTTCTCTCATCTTATATTTATGTCCATGCGGTATATTAAAAGTGAGAGACTGGATTCGTAAGTATGGGGGTAGTATCCAATCATTGTGACTTGATTCAAGAAATAATCGTGTTGGGAGTTCAATATTAACAGAATATTTGAATGGGCGTTTATACAGAGGGTAGGAGACTCCAATTATTATTAACTCTATGATCAACCCACGCTCATATCTAAGGAAGACACAGAGAATCAAGAGAGATTGGAACAGATAGAAAAAATCAATTCAGACCGGAAGAAGTCGGGATAAATCAAAGTAAGACAGCGGAAGTAGGGAGAATGGGAGAATTTGAAGGAATTCAAGAGGAGATTGAAGAAGGTTGAACTAAGTGGGTATTCTGTGTAAAAGTTAATTTCGCTGAGGCTTATTACCACGAATGGTTTTTAAGTTCATTTTGCCACCACCCCACCGAAATGTGCATATAATACATCAAGTCGCCAAGAAATACTTTTCTTCAAAAAGATTTCAGTTACCATTTTTGACCGTAGGGTAGTTTTCCTTACAAAGATTTCTATTGTTCTAATGCTATTGTTAGCATTGTTAAGATGCCAGAGTCGACAGGCAGACTCGAAAGGTTGAAGGTTGACATGCGACGGAATCAAAAATCAGTGATGCAGGCTGTGCGCCAACACCAAAATATTATCAAAAGCATAATTTAATCTCGTCACTGATAATATCTAGATTCAACACTTAAAAGCAATGTCCTTATAGTAGAGATGTGACGGTTATCTTAAATTATTGATTGACGCGGTATAGTAACGTATATTACAACCATCTAGCATGTCGTAATTACAGACAGGTTTTTTGATATCTAATTACCCAATACATTTTAATGCAGACTGACTGGCACCCCTTTCATTCAAATGATGTCTAGCTATACTTGTATTGCATCGATCAGCAATTACATATCTATAAGCGGTTTTTCCAATTTATTCTATTCAACTTTATTCTGATTTATTTTTAATTCCCAATCTATTCCTGCAACTCGAAGAGTCCAGAAAATCACTCGAGCCTTTCCCTATCTCCACACGCCTATTGTATACCAAACCCCAAAAGATTTTTGTATGCCAAAGAAAATTGACTTAAAGATTTCACCTGAAATACCTGTAATTTGGAAATTACCGATTAGTAATTTTATTTCCCCATAAAAAGAATGTATCAACCGATAAACAAATACTAGCAATCATTTAGAAAATTCAAGAATATCATCGTCAGGAATATTTCCTTAAAACGATGCGTTTTCTTTTTGTTGATAAGCAAAAAGTCATAACCTAAAAATAACAAACCGGATAGGATAAACAATTACATAAACTAACAACAAACGGAAAGATAAACAAAAACAAACTCTTGAGCAAAAAATAAACAAAAAACGGATATTAAAAAGTGCATCGATTTTGTTTTAAGTTTCAACTCGGAATTAGATTTAAAATTTCTGAAAAATCTACCTCTAGAATTTTTCATCAAAATAAAAACAAAAACTCTTCATTCTAAATTTTCTTTCGAGATTAAAAAACAGGGAAAAAAGTTGAATCTAATTATAATTTACAATTTCATGTAAATAAACCAAAGCAAGAAGCTTGACAAAAAAGGGAAAGAAATAAAAAAAGAACTTTTATATCCAAAAATAACTTTTTATGACTTAACTATTAGATATGAATGACCACAAGCGTGTTACTTTGCTCCTATCGTAATTAAACTTTAGTAATTATCTTTGTACTCTAATTAATCATCTTCAAAGCTTTTAGTAACACATTAGGAACGTCTAACATTTATTTTTAATCGCTGCGAAAATTTTTCTTTTAGTGTGTCATGACACGAAATAAATTTAAAAATTGAACAACCAAAACAAATGAATGCAACAAAATTGTTTTTGAATCGCGCGCATTCGTTTATGCAAATATTTGGGGGATTCAAAACCGGGAGCTGTCAACAATAACTTAAAATCGGGATGCAAGCAGCTGGCCTCAAAATAAACATACAATAATAGAGTGTTTAAATAACAATACTATTGGGTTACATCCAACAAATTATTATATAAAACCATTCCTTTTTTTTATCAGTTATCACCGTTGATAATTCCCACTCCGACGACAACAATAACAAATGCACTTATATGATTGATTTAACATTTTCCAATTCGGTAACTGATATTTGAGAAAATTCATCTTTGTGATTTAAAAAACATCAATTAAAATTAAATTAGAAACAAATATAAACATAGAGGCTTAATGTTTATATGGATATGATAAAGCGTTTTATAAATAAACATGATTTAAAAATCATCAACACTTACCTTTTTTTTAATAAGAATAAATTAAATAATAATCCAGCGGAATTATGTATATATTTCTCCTATTTATTAGCTGTTAAATAAATTTAACACAATAAATTGTTTATAGACGCTAATAAAAGGTCACAACTAATTATATGTCAGTTTCAAATACAAATTGACACATACACGAACCAACACTTCGACACCCGCATCTTGAGCTCGACTGATCGGTACTCCAGATCGAATTTACCACGGTAGTAGTAGATATGGTGAACAGCTCAGAAAACTCGGATTTACAATTGTAGTTTATGAAATGAACGTTGGAAGCGCTACCGTACAAATGATAAAGTTGGAGTCTGCATGAACAGTGAGAAGCTAAAATAATAGTAGGTTATGCAACCCAAATTGCAACGATTATGAGAGTAGAAAGTTTGCTACTAACGAATAATGTATTTAAATATCAAATTACTTTAAATTGCATTTACAATAAGAAAACCAATAAACAGATTTATTTTAAAAGCAAAAATTTTTTAAATTACCGTTTACGCAATATTACTCTGTTGTAGAGAAAATAATTCCAACTAAAATTTAATAATATCGCAGTGCCTCAAAATGAAGCCTGAACGTTCGAAAATAGAATTTCTCAACGAGAATCGATAATAGCCACCAAAATAGTATACTCTGCCAGGTTGTGGTAGATAGTTCAAGTCTGAACATATGAATTCAAATACTGACTTCTTAGGTTTCAAAAATGATCCCAATATGCATTATATTAGCGTCATGATGTGTTCGGCACTCAAAGACTAGGAATGGTAAGAGCGCTGTTTCTAGGGGCCACCAGCTTAACTACACCCAAGAGGTCCGTCAGTAGCGGTTTTGTTCTACGGAATCAGTGAAACAAGTCTTTTTCATCTTTCCAGATTTTACTTCTAGATGTCAGAAAGATTTTCCTAAGTTCAATTGTAAAAATCTTTTTCTCGATAACGGAAAGAGACAAGCGAGTAGCATTTGCAAAATTCCAATATATGTTAGGAGCATTTAGGGAGAAATGTACTTTACGGCCTATCTTCAGAACAAGACCTTCCATACATCGAGATGGGACTTTTTGTTGTGCATGACTCAGTATATGAGCCGAGTGTGAACGATCTTCAAATGCTTTTGGTCGTGATCAGGATCTTTCGCAAAACTTTTGTCTTTCATCAGACAACTTGAAGTAACAGCCACAAAAAAGCTTTGCTAAATATAACCCTAAAACGGCTAACTTGATTGTTTAATTTCTATTTAAAAAGCAGTTGAAAATAGCATGGTAAGATTATGTCTATTAGTTGAATTTGATGCCCTTCACAGGAATCTGAATCGGACAATGAGAATTGATGAGCTCAATTCGTTCATTTATCAAAAGTATTTTGACTTTCTAATTTTAGACAATCATGGTAATGGCTGTAAATGAAAATGGCTCCGAGTACCGGCGTCCCTTAAATGGGACAGGGGTGCGAAGAATCTCTCAGACAGCTAGTATCAAATTTGCAAAAGCATCTGAAATCAAAATTGGAACGTGGAATGCCCTTAGTATGTATGAACCGGGCAAAATGCACAACACCATACATGAAATGGAAAGAATGAGTATTGCAGTACTGGGCATTAGCGAAATGAGGTGGCCACAAACAGGAAAATGTCAAATTAAAGGGTACACCATATACTATTCAGGTGAAAACAGTACACAAAACCGAAACGGAGTAGCAATCATTGTAAACAAAAATGTAAACAGTGCAGTATTAAGCGTTGCTCCAATTTCAGAGAGAATCATTATGCTAAAAATTCCAGCATATCCAAAGAATGTTAACATAGTACAACTATAGCTCACATAATAGATTCTAATGATGAAATAATAGAAGATTTCTACAATGAGCTACAAAGGCTGTTAAGACAAGCAAAAAACGAAGAAATAACCATATTAATGGAGGATTTAAATGCCAAAGTAGGACAAGGAAGAGACGGAAGAATTATTGGTGACTTTGGGTTAGGTATCCGGAAGGAAAGAGGGAACCGATTTGCTCACATCGTACGAAACCACATAGGCTACATCACGTTAAACATAGATATAAAAATTGTATCAAATCTGCCAAAACATATCCTGATGCAGATGTACCGAGCAACCATAAGTTGCTTATGGCCCATATTTGAGTCAGGTTAAAAAAGATAAGAAGAACAAGTCAGACTGAGACAATTGACATAGAAAAGCTGAAGAATCCATAGATAAAAGACGAACTCACTAGAATAGTTGAGGAAAGATTAAGAAAGATACTACGCGAGAAATTAATATCGAGAAAGTATGGAATAAGGTTAAAGTAACCATAAATGACACCACAAAATTGAAACTGAGGAGAGAAAGCCCCCTTAAAAAAAAGAAGTAGATTACGGAGGAAATTCTGCAGATGATGTCATCTGAAGATTACACAAGAATAAAAACATACAAGAATAATTATAAAACAATTAACAGAGAAATTAGAAAAAAAGATAAGACAAACCAAGGCGAGATGGTACGAAAAAGAATGTGTAGAAATAGAAGAAAATGATTAAAGACATGACTTATTTCACTTGCATAAAAAAGTTAATGAAATAACCGATCAAGGCAAGCATGAAGGAACAGATAGGATAGAAAACCAAGATGGCAACATTATTTTACATAACGATCAACAATTACTCCAGTGGAAACAATATATTCAAGAACTGTTTGCGGACGAAAGACCTATAAATCATGGTTTGGAAAATATAAAAGGAGGAATTCCTATAAGAAAAGAAGAAATTAAAAACGCTATCAGAAGAGCAAAAACCAGAAAAGCTACAGCTAACTGATACGTTAAAGTTATTAGGAGAAAGTAGTATACGAGTGATGGTAGAATTGTTCAATGCTATATCGTATATGACAAGAACATTATATATAGTATTTGTCACAATTACGAAGAAGTCTAATGCAAGAAAATGTAACGAATACCATACAATCAGCTTGATGAGCCATGTCTTGAGTGTGATTTATGAAAGAATATATAAAAAGTAGAAGAAAAAATCGGAGAGACACAATTCGGATTTCATAAAGAGCTAGGTACCAAAGAGGCATTATTTGGAATACAAGTCTTAGGACAGAGATACAGAGATGTTCTTGGGGTTTGTTGACTTCGAAAAAGCCTTCGATAAGGTCCAGCATAAAAAAATGATAGAAGTACTTAAAACGACAGCAATAGACGTAAAGGACTTTCTTGTCATATCAAATCTGTACTGGAGACAGAACGCTTGTATACATGTAGGAGAAAGAACAACAGAAGTTAATATCCAAAGAGGTGTGAGACAAGACTGTATTCTATCTCCGCTTATTTTTAATATATATTCAGACAGTCTTTCGGGAGGCGCTAGAAGAGATAAATAAGGGGATTACAGTTAGTGGAATGCCCATCAGTATCTTACGGTACGCCGCCGATGACTCAGTTTTGCTAGCAGATAGTTTGATAGGCTTACAAGAACTTTTCAATAAAACAACGGAGGCTTGTGAAAGATACAGTTTAAAAATTAACATAAAAAGGCAAAAATACATGATAATAAGCAAGAATAGGCCGATAGATACAGGTATTTACATTAAAAGGGAACAATTACAGAGAACAAACAAAATAACCTTCTTAGGAACTGCAATGGATGATAGCTGGGTTCATTCCATGGAGGTGAAACCTCGTATCGAAAAAGCTAGATTTGTTTGCCTTAGAAACGTGTTGTGTAGTCACGATCTTGACATAAATCTCCGAATCAGAATGTTAAGATGCTACGTATTTTCAGTACTTCTTTACAGAGTGGAAGCATGGACCCTAACAGAGGCCACAACTAGAAAACTAGAAGCTTTTGAAATGTGGACGTACGTATAAGCTGGAGTGACAAGATAAGAAATGAGATCGTTTTTGAACGGCTACAAAAAGACAAAGAAATAATAAAAATAATTAATCGCCGTAAATTAGAGTATTTCGGACATGTGATGAGACATTATGAAAAGTATAACATCCTACAAGGCAAAATTGATGGAAAAAGAGGCCCAGGAAGACGTCGAACATTCTGGATGAAAAATCTACATCAATGTTTCGGACAAACAACAGTATTACTTTTCAGAGCCTCTGTAAATAACGTAATGATAGTCGACATGATCGCCAACGTTCGATAACGGATAAGGCACGCGAAGAAGAAGAAGAATTGTAGACTTCGGACAAATCAAACTATGCCAAATACTTAAATATACTAAACTTTTAGAAGCTTTCGAAATCTAAAAGCACAAAGCCAGATACATAAAGTATAAATTATCCATTGATGGATGTGATGAACGAAGATCAGATCATCTGAGAATTACCCTGACCACAGTTTATATCTTACTGAAACAGTTGTACCACTTTCAGTGACCGTGAATTTAGCAAACTTGCTGTTTGCACAGTTTATTGTTTTCTGTTCAGAAGTGGGGTGTTAGAAAATATGTGGTCTTGGAAAACTTGTTAAGATTAACTCAGAATTCTAAAGATGTTGTGTCCCTGAATGTTTGAGCAATTTAAATTATGACAGTAATTACAATTTATAATATTTCAGTTTACCTAAAGAGAAACTTCCCCTACATGCACGCTGTCTACAATCTACCTTGAAAGATAGAAAAGTTCAAATTTAAAGAGGATGTCCACATAGGTCATCATTAGGTCCCATATTATTATCAACGATAGGGGCAAAAAAAAAGACGGATGACATCGCCGGCATCACATGAGCTGCAGAATACTATTACGAATCAAGCTTTTCTAAAAACTCAGAAAAATGTAGAATTGAGAGTCCATTCTAGGGAATTGGAGTTGAAATAGAGAGGGCAAGTACTGCAATTAAGAACAGACTTGACGGATTTAGAGGTGAACACGGATTACTGTGGTTCGAGTACCACATATTTTCTAAATAAGACATTGAGAGTTTTTTCATAACGCAGTGGCCATCTCTAACAAGAAAGTGTCGCTCTCCGATTTTGATGATTTTCACGTATATTCTAAAGCATCAAAATCTAAGAAATTTTAGCTGCTAACAAACGGTTTTAGGAGTTGATTACGAGCCCCTTCTCATTTGAGTTGGCCCAGGCGATGATTTTTCAATCATTCGTAAAAATACAACTACTGCATGAACTTCTAAAGTTTTTATTCATTGCTAAACATTTATAAACATCTCTTAGCTGTAAAAATGATTTATTATGTGACTAAAATCCATAATTAACAAACATTTAAAAAACTATGGAAAATATGAACAAATAAACAAATATAATTTTAAAGTTTACTACTGAGTAACGTCGCCCTTATTCTTGATAACAACCGAAATTCTTTGCGGCATAGTATCTATCAAATTTTGGCAAGATTTTGGAGTAAATGAACCCCATATTTCTTAAAGCTTTTGCTTCGACTTGGGGATTGTTCTTGCAGGATGTTTTCGCAGCATCTTTTTCATCTCGTGCCACAAAGTTTCGATGGATGGCAATCAGGACTACTAGAAACCTATTCTAAAAGTGGCATACTGTAGTTGTTCAGCCATTTTAAAGAATGTTTTGAGGTGTGGCATGCTGCGCCGTCTTGCTGAAATATAAAATCCTCTCCTGAAGTCAAATATTCTTCCATGAGTGGTACAAGTGATTCTTCTAAAATTTGCAAATATTTGTTAGTATCAACAGTTCCTTTAATAAAATGAAGTTTTCCTATCCCTTTTGCTGACATGCTGCCCCAGACCATGACCGAAGTTGGAAATTTCACTTTTCGTTTGAGACAGTCAAGATGGAACGCTTTTTGTCTTTTTCGTATAACGCGGCTTCTACTATCTCCAACATACATCTCGAATCGCGACTCATCACTCCATTGTACTGCATACATACCATTGTTGAGGTGTCCAATTCTTATGTTGTTTTGCCCATCTTAATCTATTTTGTTTTTGCAGTGGCGTTAAAAGAAAACAATTAAGACATTGTTTTCCGATTCTGAATTATTAGATATGTTGTGTTATTTGATTAGGTACCTTTCAAGCGAATGTAGACTAATATTTTTCGACTGTATCCAAAAAAACTAAAATTTCAATAGCTGGGCCAACTGAAATGGGAAGGGGCTCGTATAACCCCCAAAGTTGGGCCTGTCGGGCAATGATTTTGCAGTTTTACATAGAAGTACTCATCCGATTTGAATGAAACTTACGTGAAAACATTTCTTACAACAAACAGCAAAAAAAAGGCTTTTTAATTTCGAAACCGATTATGTAAAAGAATAATTCAAAATTAAGTTTACCTTTTTTTTCCGTTTCCGTCAATAACTCTTCTTTTGAAAGTCTGGACCAATAGTGGTTTGGGATCTTGAAGCTCATACGAATCATAAAAGTGGCAAAATAGTTTACCTATAGTTTATGCATTGACCAACACCAAACGGAAACAAACTACGAAGCTAGGTTGGTAATTAGTCGGCCTAGGCAAGAGATGGCGCCACCAGTATCACAACAATGTTGTTATTCGTAAATACTAACCTTGAAACGACTGCTTGGCAATTGTTAGCTGTCTGCGTCAATTAGTTTGTATTTGACAGTCATTGAAAGCAAACAACTTCTGCATTTTTACAAAAATGAAGAAAATCGAATACCGTGCAGTGATTAGATACTTGTTTTTAAAAAAGAAAACGAACGATTAGATAAAGACTTAATTTAAACAGGGTCGTAAGAGCATTTTTTATGATGACCGTTCAGGTCGTCCCAATGAGGCCACCACGCCAGAAATGGTCGATAAGATCCATGAAATGACAGTCGAGGATCGACGAGTGACTAAGAGCGAGATAGCTGAGACTGTGGGCATCTCAACCGAACGGGTACTTAACATTCTGCTTGAATATTTGGGAACGCGGAAGCTCTCTGCCAGATGGGTGCCGCATGTGCTCTCTGTCGATAACTGTTTGACCCTTTCGAAGCAGTGTTTGGCCTTGTTCAATCACGATAAGAAAGACTTTTCACACCGTGGACAAAACATGGATTCGTTTTAACACTACAGAGACCAAGAACAGTCGAAACAGTGGACAGCTTCTGGCGAATCGAAGCCGAAGAAAGCTAAGGTGTGTTTTTCGGCAAACAAGATCATGGTCACAGAATTTTGAGGTGCGAACGGTATGACTCACAGTTATTACCTTGAAAAGGGCAAAACGATCACTGGACTATATTATGTAGAACTGATGGATTGATTCGACGTCGATTTAAAGCGAAAGCGACTGCATTTGTCGAAGAAAAAAGTGCTCTTCCACCAGGATAATTTACCGGCGTACAAACAGCGCTTTCATCAAAAGAAGAAAACCTTATTGTTGAAAGAATGATCATATGTGCTCTTTGATAGAAGAACATTAAGGTTTTTTGTGAAAGGATGTTTAGATAGAAGTGGAAAAGTCTACATGCTGGGCTATGGATTCACGAGCTTCTTAAAGCGACACAAGGAAAGGTTGAGCTTAAGACTCTGTCGAAGTATAAAGGGATCTCGTGCATCTGTATCTAAATCCCTTTAATAACTTGAAGAAGGAAATTTATAAAAACGACTCAGGACGCACAAAGGTAATAACAAAGAGGGGTTCAAAGTACCCAGAAAGGTTTATTAACATATCCAAGTCTGGCACGTCAATAATTTTCATGGTGTCAGCTACAGAAAATCTGCCGCCTTCATACACTGTTGATCGTTCAAAGTACCTCTATCGTTCTTAGGTGGAAGGAGATCCTAAAAGCGCTTGCTTAAATAGAAGCATCAGTGGATGGTTTGAGTCCGCGTGCTACGAAGACTGGCTTAAAATCATAGTAGTGCCGTATTTCAGGAAGCTGGTCGCCCCACAGATCGTTATAGGTGACAGCTTGTCGTCCCATCTTTCCATTACCTCCGTGAAACTTTGACAAGACAATGGCATTCACATGATTTTTTTTTTAGTAACCGGCTCCACTCACTTGATTCCTTGATGTAGCTTTCTTGAGACCTTTAAAAGCAAGTTAGAAAAGAATGTTGGCCTCCTGGAAGTTGAGGCCTGGAGAAATGAAGCGACTATCTCTAAAGATAAGTTTACACGATTGATAATTAAGGATATTTTAGGAAATGCAAAGAAGAACATTGAGTTCAGCTTCGAGAAATGTGGTATTGTGCCATTAAATTCAAGGAATGTCATCGAGTGCATCCCAGAAATTGTAAGTCAACCGCGGGATGAGCCCAGATCCCAAAATGTTGATAAACCACCCATTTGGTTACAGCAAAAGATGCGTGGGACTGATGAGACTTCTAGGAGACAAATAAGGACTAGAATCGCCGCAGAACCAGGTAGAAGTGTTCCAGTGGAAATAGATGAGATGCCAGCGCTGACCAAGAAAATGACTCATCATCAAATGATGAAGAATCTACCGATGACAGATATCCATCGTTTGGAACCCTCTCCCAAACCATAGTTTCTTACTACAGTGGTTTTAGTGGGATGGATGTTCCAAGCGCTGGTGAAAGTTTTGCTAATGTAAGTAATTTAACTGAGACCTTTACTCTGTATGTGGTGAAAACAAATGACTTTCTGATTGTTAGGTTTAGTATTAACAAGCGTAAAAAAGGTACATAAATGAAGTTCAAAACGCAACCACTATTTCGTTGGTGGTGAAATGCCTGCGGAAACGAGTTGAGAAAAATATGTTTTTCATATTCGCTTATAATACGGATACTTCTTGAAGTAACGAAAAATACGTTTAATGTCAATTTTAGTTGTTTTATTCTCCTAGTTAACCCCTAGCCTATGGCAAGCTGCTTCATTTGCATGTAGTTGATCCGACCCTGCTTTGGATAACCCGTGCCACTATACCATTCGTACGAAAAATACTTCTACAATTTACAAACTTACAGTGATGGGTTCTCATAATGCTATTAACGTTTGAACAATTTGAGGAAAACGCTGGGAATTTACTCTAAATACTCATAGATAGGTCCTAAATAATAAACAAAAATTTTTAAATTTGGATAAACAAATTTTGAAGTATGGGAAATCGGTAACTTAATTGCAACCAACAAATAATCTTTCAAAATGGCGTTAAAAGTATAACAAGCACAGTTTCTCTGATTATTTCATTTGTTATTTTCTTTCAATCTATCTTAAAACAGTTAACAAGAAATTGTGAGTGAAATATCAGTCGCATTCTAACTTACACTGGCAATCCAAAGATCTTTATGGCAAAAATTAGTACAAAAATGAAAGAAATGATGTAGATATAGATTTGTTATATTTTGCATCTCTAAATGTCTACAGATGATATATTGAATTAGAATAATGACAAGCTAAATACGATTTGCTGCATTTGTTTATTCTTCAGCCAGCCAGATATCAGATGTACAGTCTCCTCCAGGATATCTAGAACACAGAAAAGTTAGTTTCATTACTAGCCATATTGTGCCATTAAATGTGTAATAACATAAATAAAAACAGCTGCTACATCCAACTAATGAATTGGATCGATATCTTATCAGAGGATTTAAATATGGTTAATGTAGAAATTACATGAAGATTTATACTACAGGTTGTCTCGAATTCTACAGAATAATCAATTCAATTTTATAGGACAGTTTGTAATCTAATGGAAAGTTTCTATAATAAATAAAGCAACAATAAACTCATCATTTTTTAATAAACAATGAAATAAAATTATTTTTATTTAACATCATTATTGATTGTTCTTTCAACACACAAAGTTATTTACACATTGCACTTATAAGATAACCGACTTTCTCGTTGTAAACAGATAAAGCTAACTTAGCACTTAATTATCGTTTACTGCACACACCAAGAGTAGATTAAAATATGAAAAGTCAAATTACCTCATTTCATGTGCCAGTAATGGTCCATCTGGTCCTTCTTCGAAATCAATCAAAAAGTTTTCATCTAATTTCATTCCTCCATTTTCAACATCAACATCTAACTTCACCAGGAAACTTCCATGCTTGATACTATCTGGATAGAATTGTTTGTCCCATGGTGAAAACAGACTTGAACTAACATACAATCTCTTTCCATCTAGAGATAATTGCAACATTTGAGGTGATCCATACAAACGTTTTCCTTTAACATAAACTGGTTTTGGTTGCGCATCTAATTCTGGATCTTCTATAACTTTCACTTTTGAATCGTTCAGAATCATTCCACCCAAGAATACTTGACCTAAAATTCACTCATTTATTTTGTATGCAGAGAGATAAAATTTTAACAGTTACAAACCTGTAAGTTTGGGATGTTCTCGATCTGTAATGTCATACTGTCTGACATCTCCATGTAACCAATTAGTAAAGTAAAGATATTTGTCATCCATAGAAATAAGAATATCAGTAATCATTCCTAAAAGTGTTGAAATAAAAAAAGAAGAAATCAAGAAATTTGAATTGTACTTACCTTGAATATAATCACCAACCCATCCAGATACCTTTTTGGGTTTTATATCTATAACTTTCTGAGCTTCCCAAACTCCATCTTTATTTGGGAAGAATCTATGATTTTTTAAAATTAGTTATCATGCTAGATTATTAAAAATATTTTGTTACCTGAAAACATTAGCATTGACAGCGCATCCAACAAATCCTTGATTTTCTTTAGGATTATGGAGAAAACGTATTTCCAAAGGAGTAATCCCATCTTCACCAAGATTGATAGTTTGTATAAGTTCTCTACGACTCCAAGAGTAGAAATTAAGTGACCGTCCATAAATGTTTTCATCTATAGGATCTTCAGGCTGGAAACCTCTTTTAAATATTCTTGGTGCTCCCCATTCGGTAGAAACCATAACATCATGGTATGGTTGGTACCAGAAGTCATAGCCAAACTTAGCTAATTCTCCTTTTGTCCAAGTACCTTAAATAAACTTTGTTTTATTAGAACAAATCATTTTTTTAATACTATCTATACCTTTTGTCTTGAATGTTTTCGAGTCGATAAGTATAAAGTCGCCTTTTCCATTTCCATCATTATCTCCCATACAAGAAATCATGAGTTCTCCTGTAGGAAGACAGTGAGTTGTGTGTGGGGTAGAGCAGTTCAAATTATTCATTTCAGAAGCATCGATAACCTGTTGAGAAGGATTTTATATTAAATATTGCGTAGGCACTTTCTAAACTATTTGGTGTCGAAGTATATAGAATCTTCTTAGGATATTGTCTTACGTTGGGCGCCATTTCATGAATCTAATACCAAGAGAATCAATAAAATCAGATCAATTGCATTTTTCTTGTTCGTACAAAATTCTAAAAACAAAACGTAAGTTACTTATTTGCATTGAGATTCCGAAAGAACAAAGCGTAAAACCTAGTCCATGGTTTATTATTTATTCTAGTTAGTCAAGGAAGCAATTATAAGCAAAGATTATGTTTGGTACAATATTGTAAACCAAGGTTTTCGTTGATGACACTGTCATCACCGTTTTATGGCAATTCTTTTTATTTTTCCAAATTTATACTTTGGGAATTTATAAGCCGTCGGGGTTTGAATTAAAATAAATAAGCAGTAAACCAGCTTGAATAGAAGTATTCTAGGTTATAAATCATGTGGTTGGGGTGCTTTATATACAGTTATGATTACATAGATTGGTAGCGAGGCTTATCTAGAAGATAGAGGTATGTTCTTTGTAAGATGTTGTCTAGCTTTGGAAAGAGGTTGCCGGAATTGCCAAAAAAGATTGTTGGAAGGTGTCTGATATTGTTGTTGGGCCTTCAAAGCAGGAGAGCTAATAGGATTCTTAGGGTATGGAATGGGCTTTATTAATAGTCCTGGCGTTAGTCAGGTTGTGTAGACACGATAGACGCGTCAGGTCGCAAATCGCCTCGAAGAAGTTGCAGATGACAAAGTCTGTTTATGGCATCAGGTTTCAAAGTGCAAAGAAGGGAATCAAGTGTTAATCACTTTACCAACGTCGTGTAACAACTTCCTTAACCAAATTGCCTCCTGCTATATATTCTGCCTCCGTGGTGGATAGTACCACACTTCGGTGCTTTTGACTACACCATGTAACTGAACCGTTACACATATGGAATATGTACGCAGAGGTTGATCGTCTTAAATTGATCCCCAGTATAGTCAGAGTCTGAGTGTCCAACAAGTTCCATGTCCCCAGACTGTTGATATATTATTTCCTAATTCGATGGTGAATTCAAATATTTAAGAACTCACTTTACTGCCATCCAATGAGTCGTTGTATGGTTGAACATGATATCAGGGTGACTCAACAAACCAGCAAACACTAAGGAACTGACTGCTTCTCGATATGGGACAGCTTCATCTTCCAACCTGCTGCCCACCTCCACAGCCATCGCTGTACCAGGATGACTTGGTATATTGTTTGGGCGTACGTTTTGAAGCCCAAATTGCCTGACTATATTCTTGATATTATTCTACTGATGAGTGAAAACTGACCCATCTGGTTGTTGAACAATTTCCATCCCCAGGAAATGGCTAGCTTCCTCTGTAGTTATTTCGAAATTCTCCTTCAGAATTTCAAAAATTCTTGTAAGAACCTTCCTACTGTCAACAAAGATCAGCCTATTGTCCACATAGAGAGCTACTATAACTCATTGGTTGTTGATCTTCCCACTGTAAACACAGGGATGTGCATTGCCTGACTAGATTGTTTTAAAAAGTTGCCTAAAATTTTGTTCTAGCACTGCGATGGCTGGTTTAGTACATATAACGATTTATTTAGATTCAAACAATAACCAGGCATTACCTCAACTCCATCTTGAACCGGCATCACTTAATTGTGTTGCTGCTTCCTAATTTCTTACAACATTTCTTCTTCTTCGTTAAATGTCACATGTCTTATTATTCTTGATGTAACTGATTAGAATAATCTATAATTTGGTGGGTTATTATCATAAGCCACCAATAATAATTTCTTTGTCTTCGAATCTAATTATTTTAGATGTACATTAAGAATTAAAGTATAAGCAATACTTTCAAATATTCTTACATGACCTAAACAAAGCCTTTTTACCAGTTCACGCCTCATAGAGGGTCATATTTTTTATATGTGTGTTACCGATTTTGTTTAAAATGTACGCTACACAATTAACAGCTTCAGTCCATAAAGATTTTGTCAGATTTTTAGCAGATAGCATTGTCTTCGTACTCTCTCAACTATCGAACTATTGTTCTCATTTTCCTTTTCACTCCTACCATTTCTTTCAGGTGCTAATTCTGGTTCAATACCATTGTTTATTAAATTGTTCATGATTACAATACTGTATCCCGTTATCAACATGAAGCACTTCGGCAAAATGTCCGCATTTATTTTTTTATTAAACTGTTAAATTGTTTAAATTGAATGGGGCCTTATGTGCAAGTCTAGCGATCTCGGACCAAGTTCCAAATTTGGGCCCTTGGGCGTTCGTGGTGGTTGAAGGTAGTAGGGGTTTTTCCAAAATATCAAAACGACGCCGACGTTGGAAAATAACGTGCTTTATTGTGTGCTTCTAATACCGTTAAAGCCGCTTCTCTACTTGCTGCAGTTTGGTCGCTAAAGAACGCAACAGTTGAAACCCAAACTAGCTTCTAGCTCTGAAACCATAATAGTTGTGGGCACCTGGTTCTCGCCGTGCGACGTTTATCTGCAAGTATATTATCGGCCAGTGGAAATGAATTCCTGGTTATAAACGAAAAAACCTCGAATCTTTCCAAAACAAACCGTTTGGGTTTTTTGCGGATTTTGCACCCCCCACCAAAACGTCTGTGTTCTGTGTTTTAGGAGTGTTTCTCTACCTACTCAAAGAAACCCGACTCGATTCGGTTAATATCGCGCTCTTTTCTTTGTCCACTTAAAAAATGCGTAACTCGGTAAATTACGGACTGATCAAGCTGGGTTCTTTTCTAAATAAAGAGAATGACTGAGGTCACAAGCCTAGGTGGATGCGAAAAGCGTGCACCCATTTCCGGGGTTGATTAGAAGAAAAAATGTAAGTTTCTTCTTTTAGGCCTTTCTGGAGCAGTTATATGAGGTTTTAAGGATGCGTAGATTTTACATTCTAATGCGTCGTAGAATGGGAAACAAAAAAGGTTTTTTTTACGAGTTCATCTTCTAGGTTGAAACCGCAAAAAAACTGAAAACGGTGCAAGTAGGCCCCTGGGCATGGACACTCTTCGAGAGAGAAAGAGAGAGAGAGAGAGAGAGAGAGAGAGAGACTATCCTTCTGCTGAAAATGTACTTTACTGGCCTGTACGTCATTCTGTTAGCAAATTCCTATTCCTACCAAAAAGACACTTGAAACCAAGGAGGGTGTCCTTTGCTTTCCATCCAGTTATTCATGGGTAATCAATGCTGAGATTCGGCATGTACCTCTCCCAAATACTTTGGAAATAGGAAATTTAGGAATTTTTTGTGAACTGGCTATTTTTGATTTTTCATGATTCGTGTCGGAACGATACGTCCCATCGACTCGAAACCTTAACCTTCACAGGTGGATAGAGAGATGAAAAAGAAATGTAATTCCTATATTTCAATTTTTTTTGGAGAAAATCAAGAAAAGAGTTAATACGATGTTTTTCACCCTAGCAACGTATTCTCTGAGTTTGGTTAAGTAGATGTGAAACACCCAGTATACTGAAGTTCGCATTTTGATAATGTTATGGACTATCTCACTGTTCTGAATTCGGATAAAAAGCCCGGATGATCTTCGGAGATAGGGAGTTTTGAGTTTTCTTGTGAATTCAATTTTTGGTTTTTCGCTATTCGCATAGGAACGGTACGTTTCATCGACTTGAAATTTTCACCATCGTAAAAAGCAGGCAAAATCCTTAGAAAGTGTAATATGTCATTTTTTTTTAAAAAAAACTCGTTTTAGTACCTGAAAGATTGCATTTTATAGGATAACGCAGGCAAAAGTAGGGGAGTTGGTGACCATAGGCGTGCGGTCGGGTAGTCAATAGGGGCGTTGTGGGGAAATATTTCGTGCTCTCGAATATTTTATTCTTGTGGTGAGGGCTGTACCGAGAGTTATCGAGGCATAGCAATGTGTTAAGTGTTAAATTGTTTAAAGCAGTCTAAAAATAAAACTTTTATGTTTTATAAAATAAACAACGCGAAAACTAGTATAAGAGTCTTGAAATAACAAAATAGTTTGCATCACCAGCATAAGACGACATAAATCGCTGTAAATGTTAATTCTCTTTTCTCACAGGTCTTAAACAATAGTTTGTGTTGTTCTTCAATGCATGATTCACAAAAGAAATTGTCTGTATAATTTAAGGTTATGTCAGGAACCAACTTCTGTGTAATCAATTCAAGAATCCATTTGATGCCATCTTTTAAGTGAAATATTTACTGTAAGATTTATTTCATGAGAAATCACGGGCCTCAAATTATATACGAGACACGTTATTTTCACTTCGTATTGCATATGCAACCAATTGATCATTGTTGTAAATACAGGATGCTCGCTTTTTTTTATAATATGCATAATTGCATACCTTTATTTGTTACTACTTTTCCGAAAATAGATTTTTGCACAATTCAGGGACATACAATACGTTAAGCAGAATTGCATCACGCCACTTATTATTTCGGAACTTACGTATCTTTATATTTCCTTGGCCTTTTACTTGTAAGCTCACGTTGTTGCCCAACGTAACTGTAGCCCCATCATTATTTTCTTCAAACACTAAAAATAATTGTCTTTTGTATGTCATGTGGGCAGAAGCACCACTGTTCATAATCCAGATAATTTCTTTAAAAGGTACGGGTAACCCTACTACTGGCACTGTATTGTAGATGCGGGCAATCCGATTCATTTTTGTGAGTTCTTTTTCATGAAATGAATCGATTCTTCCGAATCGTTCCAATGAATCGCTTTGATTTTCGTATGCTTCTGATGTCTGTTGATTCCTCCTATTCATTTCTGTGCCCTCTGTTTGGTATTGGTTTACATTTACTACCGTTTCGTATTACAATTTATTCGAATTTACACGCGTTTGCATAAATATTCAGTAAAATATGTCAGGTATAATATACACAATTTACGTACGTTTTTTACAGTAAACAATTAATAATGTACAAAAGTGTATTTATTACTTTTACGTTTTTTTGTAGTTACAGTTTAAGTCATTACTCTGATGCATCGGCAATGTAATTGATTCAAAAATAATTGAAAGCCTATCCATGTAAATCATAGAGTTTGTTCAACAGTTACAGGATTAGTATAATTGATGTTTGGCTTTCAAAAATTTACTAAAAATGCTGATATTGCTATAAAGCTTTAACTGAAATGTAATTAGAAATTAAAATAAAGCTCAATACAGCTTTATAGAAGAGAATTCCACGAATACAGTAGTAGCTTTGCTTTTGTGAAAATCACTTTAGATTAAGGACAGGTGAAAGCGTCTACAAATTTGCTTATCAAATATAGGCAACACAAATAACATCTCCGAGTGAGAGAGAAGGAAAGAAAGTCAGTTATGTTTGACAAGCCCATGACAAACCTGTAAACAGGTGCGTGAAAGATTTGCATTTTATTTACTGACCGCTGTTAAAACCATCCGGATTAAGTCCTACAGGTAAACTAACAAATAACGTCATTTGTGGTACAAATATCTTTTGAGATAAATGCAATGAATTTTGTTATTAAGAGCTATTACAATAAATCTTCATCGTACATAATTAATATTATACTTTTTGCACATTGCTAGAAACGATCACTACCACTATAGTAAATATTACAATAATTCAGATAAAATAAGTTAGGTTATTCAGCCAATGAGGAATCCGAGTTTTGCTAAAATTTTTATCACTTCAATTCAAAATAGATTTGAGATATCTCCGTCATGCATTCAAATATGGATAAATAATTAAAATGTAAAATGTCTTTACCGTTTTAAATATAGTGATATTTTGATATTTACTTATATTAACGAATAAATAAAGGTTTTTCTGAAAAATGCTTAATTTTCTAAAATTTTAAAGTACAAAATGACAACTACAAATACGAAACTTGAAACTATTGCATTTGTCATTTTGTAATTGGCCGATCAGGAAAAGAAAGACTCAATACAAAAACTTTTTTATTGGGACTAAAAAGACAAATGTGGAATTTTGACAATTTTTAGGTTACTATTATTACATATTAGGTCATTATTTAAGGAATTACAGTCGACTCCCCTTAATTGGGTCACCGGATAATTGGGACAACCGCTTTATTGAGACATTTCTAATAAAATGGAATCAAATATAAATAAAATTGCACCGCTTTATCGGGACAAAAAATCGGATAATCGAGCCAGAATGTTCTGAAACCCCGCCGTTTTCCGAGAACCGAAATGTAAACAATGAGCGAGTACACGTGCGCATCCTCCTTTGTTCAAAATGCCCCGTAAAGACACAATTGTCCTCGAGAAAGAGGAACTTTTAAACAAAATAAAAGAACATCCAAACATGTCGAATCGGGGTTTGTCAGAAATTTTAAAGGTTCCGAAAACTACGATTGCACGAATTCGGACAAGTGAAAGGAACTTCGAAAACAAAACATCGCGAGCGCGAGTGGAGAGCAGTAAAAACGTAATTCATGATATCCGGTTTATTGGTACCTCAGGATTATTGGGACAAAATACATTCTCCCATTGTGTGAGTCGACTGTATTAGTATTTATATAACAAGAGTGTAAAGAAAAGTTTCCGAATGAGTGGGAAGTTTATGGCAATAGCTGTTGCTCGCTACGAATTCAAAAACACACTTTACACTCGAGTTGTGTACAATATTTTTTGCACGACCGTATTTTAAAGAAAATCATAAAGAAAAGCCATTGACGGTAGATTAAAAAATGAAGTTGGCCAAGATTATAGGAACGCACAATGATTTCATTACGACATCGATACGGCCATTATAACATCGATACGTGAAATTAATTGCAAATGTTTATAATTGTCAACTTTCGACATTGACAACTAGTTGTAAAGCTCCAACTTTACAGGCGGTCGTGCAAAAAATTCTTTACATATATATATATCAATACCAACCCCTGATTACAAAAATTCGCACTCAACTCTGGCCATGGAAGACAAAGACGCAAACTAAGGCATGTTCTAAAGAACGAAGTTTTATAATTTCAATTCGTCAATTTGACAAGAAAAGCCAAAATCGGGTGTTATTTATGGTTTTTATTGTTTCAGAAGACAAGTTGTTTTATGGGAAAACGTTACTTTAGAAATTGTAGAAGCATCAAAGGCAAATATTAGATCAACCAATCTGGGGGCAAAAGCAGAAATGAAATACAGTTACAACAGTACGTACTAAGAAATGTCCTGTGTCACTTCTTCCACGACCAACCTTGAGCGCAAATTGTTTCGAATCACCCTTCATTTGTACAACGCAAAAATAACAACAGCTCCTACTTGCTAAGTTTTTTGATTATTTTTGCGAGCTTGAGCGTCTATTGCCAGAGAATCTCGAATTTGTAACCTTCTAGGTACCCTGGAATCTGCTAATTCGGGCAGCACACAATCTAAATAAAATTCCTTTAGTTTTGGTAACATACATGTTTTCCAATAGATCTCATTTTTTCAATCCTAATTACTTCTAAATCAACGTCCATGTATAAACCTAAGTCACAAAAGTTTCTTTTAACAATATTTAATTGACCTTGTATCTGATAATAATAAATATGTTTTTCTTTTAATTGCAATTTATCGTCCTTCATAATAACACACATATTTTTACACTTTTCTACTACAGCTTGTCTAATACTTCTGTCTCTCACCGAGTATAAACATTTTACCTCCACTAACCCGGTTTCTGCAATAAGACCGCCAGGAGATGCTCCTAAATAGGGAAAATCTTCGGAAATGAAAAAACCTGATGGGTTTACTTTAACGTTATTTAATTTTTTGTATTTTTCTATGGCTGTTTTTTCTGCCATACAGAATACCAGGAATGGTAAGATGATGGAAACTGTAGAGCAAATTCTTAACGAAGAATGGCAAGGTGTAGCGTTTCTTCGTTGGCATATCCGCCCAAAGGAAGATGCCGTAAGGCGATTTCGACGAACTTCAAACCATCTGGCGTTATCATGCTGGCCGACAGTTGCTAGTTGAATTTCATGAATGTTATCTTCTTGAAGAGCATTCAAAATTCTTTGCTTCTTAAGTGAAATTTCTTCTTCGCTGATATCCGTTTCAGCCGCATTTGGCCCGTAATCGTTACCGGCATCTTTATTGTCGATCCTAGGTTTCTTTTTGTCCCGTTTCATAATACTGTGGACGTATACAAGTCGTTTATTTCGTCTTTTACAGAATTTTGCCAATGATTTAGATATTGGAGCATCTAAGTTATTTGTGATACACGTTTGGTGCCATGTGGGTCCTGCATTGAAAGATAGTGCAGCTCCAATGCAACGCCGTTGATACGACCCTCGTAAAACGTAATTAATTCTTTTTCCTCCTGAGAATTTTGCCACCAAAGACATGTATCTCTCTACGTGATTTGTTGTGACATTGCGGGTAAGTCTGTTGGCTTTTCGTACAACAAAATCTATACATTTCTGGATTTCTTCAAACATCCCACTAGTTTGCAATAATGGTATAAAGTTCTCTTCATTTTGTTCCTTCCGTGTACAATACTCTGTTCTACAGTTGGCATGGTTTCCAAAAACGTGGTTGGGAATATTCCGTAGATCTTCACACAGTTGAGAAACTGAACCGTCTGAAGATTTTTTAATAGCAGATCTTACGGCAGCACTGAGCCTGGGTACTCTGGATTTAATAATGTGTCTTACAGTTACTTCAAACGCTGTATTTACAATTAGCTTGTTAATATTACTAGTAAATGCTCTAGTAACATTATTTGCGCATTCAAGCTTTAGAACATATCTCCCATATGTCACATGCTGCAAAATTCGTGTATACACTAGAATCCCCGTCTCCAATCACGTACTTATATTGTAGATTATAAAGTTCCTCACTTGCGTTAAACCCTTCGACGATAATGTCCTGTTCCATGCTGCTCGATGCACCATTATAGTTTTTAAAACATATATGATCAGACGCTTCTATGTTTTTAATTTTAGATCTAGTAGATTTGTTTTCAAAACAACACTAATTAGAAACGCTTTTCTCATACAGCAAAAGAAATGTAGATATTGTTGAAAATTTCTTATTGACATATGTACATTATTATTAATTTATTAATTTTGATCACATATTTGTTCAATGTTAATTGTTATTGTTTGAACAGACCTATCTTACTGGAATGCTACTGTGAATTTTCACAGGTTAATTATTATTAGCATTTTTTTTCGCGATATCATTTAAAACTCCGCTTAAAGTAAAGTTTAATATCGAATGTGTACATAACACATTATACTTTCACACTTCCTGAATTATATGTTTCAGTTACTCTTTAGTTACTCTTAGTTGTTCTCTCTTAGTTGCTTTTTCTCATACGGTTATTCTTACCTTTTTTTTTTTTCAAGTGAATTTATATTTATTGTGTTTTATTATTTTATTAATCTAATAAATGTATTAAAAACGTAGTTGATCTTTAAAATCAAAAAGCATCGAACTCAAGCTACACTGGGGATACGACAAAATGTAGGTTGTTGTATACCAACAAAGATAATTAAAATTGGTAAATATTATAAATGTAGGAAGTTTTCAAATATACCTTTCAAAGATTTGTGAGGGTTTCCGTGTGTAATATAGGTAGAGCGCATACTACAGTAGCACCGTATTGTTACTTCTAAAATCTTCCTAGAAGTCACATCAGGTTAACCGAGGGGTATAAAAGCCTTTAAACTAGCTTTTTCGAGGTTCATTTTCATTCATTCGTTCATTATAACCCCAAGTCAGTGTATTTTATTATAATTATTGTTCATTTCGTCCAGTTCATTTATTATAACAAAGTCAGTTCGTTTAGTATAACAAAATTAATATTATTTCATTTTAAAGTTAATATAGAAATAATTTAATTTTGTTTCTGTGTAAAAGTGCACGCCTTATTGAAATAAATAAATTGTGTTTACCAATAAAAGTATTGAAGTTATACAACAACATTAGCGAAATTGCCTCTGTAAAAACATTTTTAAAGTTAAAATTGTGGCTCCAAAGTTTAATCAGCCGGAACGGCATTATTATAGCCACAGTAGCAGGTAGGTATATTTGACAAAGGACAAGCACCTGTATTCTGATGGTCCCAACAAGCTTGAATGCTGGCTTGAATGCTGTTTCTTTTTAGACAGTGTGATCACAAGCATTAATACTAATTTACTTTTATCAAATTCTATTCATCGCAGCAGTTAGTGCTTGGTGTCAAATGACGCGAATTTTATTCTTCAAAATGTGAGCTAATTTTAATTGAAGTACCAACAGTCATAAATCTTTTACTGCATTAAATAGTTTCATTATGTTATGCAGTGTTACTATTTTAAATTAAAACTCAATTTGTAAGTAATGAATAGGAACAAAATTGATATCAGTAGATAGGGTTCCTTGTTCTACATAAGTATGGCAAATTTGAAATTTTTGAGTTAATTAGTTTTTTATAAAAGTAAAAAAAAGCTATTTTAGTAATGGAGCAACAAAAAATTTGTTGTAAAGCGATTATTGTAAATGTAACCTAAAATAATCTACATGTTAAAGGCAGTTATTACAAATCAAAAAATAACCAATTTACGGACAATTTAAGTGTGTTCTGTTTGGTTATATCACCTGCCCTTAAAGTGCGACCACATGTACATATTTTTCAACCGCAGACGACCATTTTAATATAAATATTCTTTATTGATGTTAGTTTGCACTAGGAGAATTTTACGTTTAAAGAAAACGATTTCATTTACAGTTGAGACGCGGCAAAAAATCAGCCGAGATTCAAACTAAAAACAAGAATAATGAACAAACAGACAATAATTCAATAGAGGAACAAAAAGTTGAGACGCGAAAGTCAAATTCGGGGTTTTTGGAAAATTCGTTTTTTAAAAACCACCAATCTCATTTGAAACTTATAATTCGCATCAACCAAGCAGTTAGAAGAATGTAACGACAGTACAATTGAAAGTTTACCATCGTCTTCGTCCACAATCTTCACATCTTCATCTTTATCCAGTGCTTTGGAATTCCTGCGTAATAAAAAGCGAAAGACTATACAAGCAAATATCGGTGAGTTTATAAGAAGACCTCTTCCCCTTTCGAAGAGCAAAATAGTGGATGAATTAGTGGTGAAATTTATCTGAAAACTACCATCCTCTCTCCGTCGTTTAGCAAAAAGAATTTCGGGAGTTTGTTCTGCATTAAATCCTGGATATGTTGTGCCTTCTAGGAAAACCATTACTTCCTCATTATTAGATATGATAACAGTACCTTGGAAAAAGTTCGAGCTTTCTTGAAACAGACAGATGTCTTTTGTTTCGCAACAGATGAATGGATTTCTGTTAATAACTAATAACTATCTCAAAAATAATTTTATTTGACGGTTACTTGAATAATTCTTATTTGAAATATAAAAATAAATCAAAATTCGAGGAAACAAGGAAAGTTTTAAAGAAAATAGAGAACGGGATGAAAAGGCACTGAAGAAAGGGTGATTCTAGCAGAGGCCGCTATTTAAAAGATAAGGATCGAATATTCGAGAATATTCAAAACAGTGAAGCAATCTGTTAGCAAAAAATCAGCCGAGATTCAAACTAAAAACAAGAATAATGAACAAACAGACAATAATTCAATAGAGGAACAAAAAGTTGAGACGCGAAAGTCAAATTCAATATGGGATGTATTTGATAGAAATACCCAAAGTCTCGTTTCACTTCTAATAACACCCCTGGCAGCAGCAATAATAGAAGTAGATAACTATCTACAAGAACCGTTACTTTTCCGTAAAAGTGATCCTTTTCTTTGGTAGCGGTTATATGAATTAATGAAGAAAATACTGCATAGTTGGAAGTGCAGTGGCATGTGAACGTATTTTTTCAAAAGGTGAAAGTTTTATCCGAAAGAGAAAGAAACTTATCATCGCAAAAATTATCCAAAATTATCTAACTCTTTTCATGCTTTTTGATAACTATTTTAAAGTGGCGCCGTGTCTTTCAGTATCCTTATCTCTATCTTGTTTCTGCTGCAGATTTTATGTACGCCTTTATTTACGTACATTAATTTTTATAGATTTGAAATATTCCAAATGAAAAACTACTACTAATTAATATAAATATTGCAAGTCAGTCTTTAGATAAACATTCTCATAACAGTAGAAGAAAAGATAGATTTGATTGCGTCAATAGCATAAATTTTGAAATTATCACTTATTGTTAGATAATTTCGCAATAACCCCTGAAAGTGATACGCAAAATTTTCATTATTGATAAACATTACCTTTGAAATCTGAGGAGCCCGTGGATTTTTTCCAGTATCAACTACATAGATTCTATCCGAACCAAGACATGGCAAAATCAATTTATCCCTTACAGGCACTGTACAACATTCTTTCACGTTATGACAACTTGAGCAAGCATTCCAGCCGCTGTGATGTAACTCATCATTTTGATTTTCCGTATGCAATCTGTGTATGATCTAGATAAAACATAAGAAATTAGCTTGATAAACAAAACTATTAAAAAATGTTCGAATCACACACCTGACAATAAGTGGGTGATTTTGGATCAACATCAATAGTTGCTAGCAAATCAGTTTTACCACTTGAAAGATCTGGTTGAACACAAACCACATAAAGAATTTCTTCTCGTGGTGCTTTCATAGCTTCCAAAGGCGATGCATAACCTGGCCCTACGTTTTAAAATACAAAAATTTTATGATCATACATTATTTATTTCTTTTTATTTAAAAAAAAAACAAAATTTCTAAGAAATCATATAATAATTACGCAAAAAAGATCTAAAAATACCTACCTGTTTCAGACATTTTTAGATTTTAATTAAGCTGGAAATGCACAAATCTGTTATTAAAATTATTTTGTGATATGGCACAGTAATGTTTATGAAGAGTACACAACACTATTCGTGTTCGAGATCACAGTGAAAACGAAACTGAACGAGAGGTGAATTTCATAGTGGGTTTATTAACATGAAGACCTTGAATTTTGTTTGTACGTATGAAGTCTGAGTTGAAGATAAAACGAAATCGTACTGATCAACCAATCAAACTCAAGTGCATGCACTTAGTAGCGAGTGACATTTAATATGGTAACAGTTTGCTTTACACTTTTCTTATCGTAGTTGCTTTATATACATTTAAATGTAGGTAGTAACACAGAATGCAATATTAGTTATCAAACAAATGTTTGGTATACAGGGTGTCTCATCTAAAATAACTTTATTATATTTAAGAGACCTCATTTCTTATAATATTTAGTTCTCTACACTGATGAATAATTATTGTGTATAAATATAATAATTAGCAGCAGATTTGAAAAGTGCTTGTACCAAAGCTGAGGTAGAGGCGAAATCAAATTTGGAATTGACCATAAAATGATTTTTCTTTGCCAAATATAAATAACTAGTTTCTAAAGCTCAGAAAAGACTTATCAGTTTATTATCGACAATTTCTATTTGTGTTGATAACTGACAAGAACTTGAAATAATATTTGTAGTATGTATTACGTAAAAAAGAATAAATTTCTGGATTTATGGACAGACAATTTTTACTTGCATTACACTATTTCAAGCAGTTGGAAAAAAACAAGGAAATTTGGTGGATGAAATACGACAGGGAACGCCGATCACGGATCGCTGTATGTAGTCTACTCGAATTCACGTAGAGTTTTTATTAAATTGTGGGTGAACTCGCAATCTATTGAAGTAAACTGTGTTAAGTATATTGAAATGTTGGAGATTACTGTTTTGTTACTCGCTTTCACTACTAAGTGATGTCGAATGTGACTGGCTCAATAATCGCTAATTAGGTCGTTGAAAGACCTGAAAGGCTTTATTCAGTATGAATTTGGTGTAAAAAGTGAAATCGTTAGAATCAATGTGATCTATGCAAGATTCAACCCAAGCAGAATGAATTCGAATAAACTGAAACAATCCTAGATCAGTCAAAGACAATTACAGTTAATGCTTTTAGTTACTTACAATCTTTGACATTTATTTATATAGAAAGTTCAAGTCTAAAAGAAATCTGCAAGGTTTTAGAATTAGTCAACACTAGCCCATCTAATTTAATTTTTTGAAGTTTCAACTCTTTTTTTTTACGTAAGAAATACTTAGAAATTTGAGTGTATCAACTGTACATTCTACATGGATTTGTTACCGAAATCATCAGAAGGTCTCCAGTTTCGGCTTCGCAGCTAACTTTAACCAAGATCGAAAAGTAGAAATTGTTGAAATTGTATACCCTTTTTTAGATGACCGTTGGAATGCTATGGTATAAACTGTATAAAAGATATCCTAATACGTACAAAATTGTCAAGGAGAGCTGAAATTGGTGTTTGTGGAGAAAAAGGATTATTTGAGTTTAGATAAGATTCCGGAGTTGAAATACAAATTATTGCGATCTTTCAGACTTTTTTGCTCTACCAATTCGTGAAAAATTCGTTTGGGTCATTTACTTCCCCTTTTGAGCTGTAGATTTTTCATGATATTATCTATGATTTCTTATGTCAACGTATTTGACTTGTGCAAAACTCATTCAGAACAACCGTTTCTTTCAAGAGTGAACTCTGCATGGAATCTATCCGGTTCTTTCATTTCTTCTGCAGGTCCGTAAATGTCCCTACGGGGCTTTTTTGTTTTTCCTGATTATAACGAGAATCTACCTTTCGCCCAAAGCTTTACTTTTTTCCAGATTTGTACAAAATTTGTTTTTTGGATTCATCAAAATTCCCTTTTCTAGATTTTTGTATGCATTTTCCCAAAGTCCCTTCGGATCAGCAAAACAGACAATCAGATTCGTTCATATTCAGTCCAGATTTTCCTATCCTTTTTGTAAGGTCCCGATTTACATAATTAATTGGACAGGTTTTGCCATGATGACGTTACTTTTGTTTCGTATGTTTCACATTATTAAATACGATGGATATAACGATACGTTATGTAATTTTATTTTCCAGTTTAAAGCCTAGTTCGGCCTTCTCATATCCTGATATGACATTTTTGAGCTTGAGCTTTTTTTTTTTAAGACCAATAAACCATGTAAATTAGACATCATTTTGCTTGCTAAGATTAGAATGTTGCTTCCTTTTTATTTATAGAGAGTTTGTACGGGTCATTTGTTTCTTCTCTGATCGGTGATTCAGCAATTACATCTCGTTGTTTTAATTGCCCAGAGACGTTCGGACTTTTACTACTTTGAATCTATGCATATATCATTCAATTCGTCTATTTCTTTCCTAGATGGTTTCAGATTCTGTTCAAGATGTTTTCTCTTCCGTTGTGTTGAGAAGTTTGACGAAAAAGGACTGTTTGTGCTTTTGTGAAGTTTTTGCTTTGAAACTAGGACTTTGATTTAGAAGCATTTTAGAAAGTTTAAAGATTTATCAGGTTTTTGGGCCTACTTCTGGTCAATCGGGGCACTCGGGCCTGGCGGGCTGTTTCGGCTTCTCGGACCCGTTAGTCTGTTTGGGCTACTCGGGCTTTTCGGGCCTCTCCGACCTGTCGAACTTGGTTGGGTCGGGTTTTTCGGGTCTTTATCTTTGTACTGATCCGAAGCGGACGAGTTTCGTACTACATTGGACCGAAATCTTTTTCGTACTGACTCGGACAGGTGTGGTCTTCGTACTGACTCGGGCAAGTATTATCATATTGAACCGAGAAGAAGGCTTTTAGTACTGCACCTTAAACGGGACGGGTTTTACGAGCCTAAAATCAAGCCGGGCTTCAGTTTAGAAATCTATCTGGTCTTTCGGGCTTACTTCGCGTCGGTTCAATCGTTTGTTTGTGCTTGTTGGGCCGTTTAAGCTTGTCGGACCATTCTAAACTGTTGGATCATTTGTGCCATTTGGGCTTGTGTGGTTTCTCGGGTTGTTCAGGCTTTACGAGCCGATCAAGGAGTTACCGGATTTTTTTGGACCGCGTCAAATGTATGTCTAGTTGGGCCGGCCTGAGCTGGGCATACAAATTTCAGCCCGTACAGTGTTCTAATTCAGACTTTAAAATACTATAGAAGGTACAAAAAGAATGAAAGGATGTAAAATGGGTAGAATATAAAGCTGTCAAGAAACTAAATCTAGGTCACGCCAAGCTCGTGGGATGTTGTACTTCTTATTCTTGTTAGTGACTCGGAGAATTCTCAATGTCTTTTATTTACATTACATGTTCATCTTATTGCAAGATCTTTTGTGATAGATTAGTGCAGATGTTGATCTTTGACTCATTTTCTCACCTGCTTACGAACTGTAGTTTTTGCGAAGTTTTTGATACTTGCAGAACAGGTCCTCTTGGGCTTTTTCATTGCTTTTGATTCCTCAAGCCTGTTACTGAGATTAGTTTTGCTATATTATGGTCTACCAGTTTCTTTAGTTCTCTAAGGCATTCCCTTTTTAGTCCAGACGTTACCTTCGAGTTTGCTAAAGCGTTCAGGGCAGCCTGACTATCTGTGCATATTTGAATTCTCCTGTAGATCTTCTGCACACATTATAGGATAGCGTATACCTCCACTTGAATTACGATAGGGCATCCTAGCAGGAAGGTGAGCTCACCTTTTCCCTGTTGGCTCTTTCGGTTTTAGACCTATCTGTGTTCTAGGTTTGCTCTTTGCAGGATAAAAGTTTCTTCGTTCCTATTCCTCCTGTTCTAGTATAATAATCTCGAAGAATTATATTTGATTATCATACGGTCTACCTTTATATTTATGTCTGGCTTTTCCAAATGATTTTTTATCATTACGTGTTCTGATCTGTGCAAGGGGAAGGGTAGGTTCAATAGTGCCCCCATAGCCCCAGTGAAGTTTTCGCAGCTTACTTAGTCTTCCAATCGTTGTTGTTTGTAGCGTCTTTGTCCACCACAACAAAGATGCGTAGACAATTGTTGACTTAAGCACCATTCTCTACAGCCAGCACATCATGAACGGTTTTAGTTCCCATGTTTTACCACTTGTGCGTCTAACATTAGTATAGTCTCCGTTTTTCTAATCATTTTGTCTATATGTATGTTGATTTCGGGTGAATCTAGAATCCAATACCACTCCAAGATACTTAATTTTTGTAGTTTCATTCCTTCAGTTTTCAACGGTCCTAATTCCGTTAATTTCTTTTTTTGCGTGAATTGTATAACAGTCGTTTATGAAAGATTCAGTTTCAAGCTCTTTTATTCCATCTATTTCTGTACAATATGTATGTAGAGCTTCTTGCGTTGTGCCCTAACTGTACTATTGAATTTTCCCTAGGTCAAGGCACTAGATTCCACAGTAAGGGAGAGAGTACCAACCCTCCTGTGGTAGATCCTTGTGTGGACCGACTGAAGACAAACTTGATGCGGCCCAAAGAAAACCCGATAACTTTTTGATTGGCTCGACAGGTCCGAGAGGTTCAATTGACCCGATAGACCCAAGACCCAAAGGCCGAGAAGTCCAAAAGGCCCGACAGAGCGGAACGTCCCTACAGATTCGAGCATCCCAAAGGGCCAGGAGATTCAAAAGGCCCAAGAGGCCCGAACGGCCCGACAGACCCGTATGACCCGATAGATCAGAGAGGTCCGACAGGCTGCAACAACTTGACAGTCTTGACAAGACCGGATAACTCGATTGATCGGACGTAGACCTGATTGAGCAGGCCCAAAAAGCCTGATAAACTTTTAAACTGAGACCTGACCCGACCCAAACCCTAGCTTTGACCCAACTAGAAAATCCGGCCCGTGTAGGTCTTTACCTTGTGATCATCCCCTCGCTACCTGAGCTGCCACAATCTCACCTATGCATGTTGAATATATTGTTCGATTTCTAAGCATAAATTTTATCTATCTGCAGCTTGTCCCGCTAACTCCATTTTTTTTGGAGTGCTCTTGTAATTGAATTGAACAAGGTGTTCTTCTATATTCAAGAATGTTCTTAACAGCACTTCTTTATTTTCCAGGGCGTATTTCACTCTTTGAACTAGATCGCGTATTGTTTAGTTTTTTCAGGTTTTGGTATAAATGCTACTCTGATTAGTCTTCAACTTTTCTGTGTGTGTCCTAAAGCCAAATCAGTTCTGAGCAACATACAGAGTTTACTGTATGGGAAGTCCGCGCTTTTCTGCAGAAAATAGATAAATATCGTCCATATCCGGCAATTTAAAAGGTTCAAATAAGTTGATTGCCCATTTTATTTCTTTTTGATTGATTGCCTTCTTAACGGAGACTCTGTGCCTCTTCGTCTCCAGGTCCATTTTCTGTCTGTTAAGTTTTGGGTAATTCAACTCCGTATTTAAAATTTAAAGAAATTGACTCTAAATAGCTCTTTTACATTATGTTTTCTCGTTTTGGTATGCTCTCATATATCTGTTTTAAGGAAGTTGATTGTTGAGAGGCTTTGGAGGGTATCTTTTGCAGTCTGGTACATTCAGGAGTCTTCTCTATCTCCTCCACGACTGTCTCTTTGCTTTCCTAACGCTTTGTTTGACTCAGCAAGAGTATTCTTATAATATTGCTATTCTTTTTTTATTTTGCTTTATTAAACATTTTCTTGGACTGCCTTCTTAGCTTCCCAAGGTCTTAGTTCTACTACACCATATTGCGGTGGAACCCCTTGTAACTGTGAGGCAGTTTAGCTCATATGCTCAAATGATTGCATTCTACACTTTCTCTGCAACCAGTTCTAGATTATTTGTGTTCCTTATCGTGCTTTGGACTTTCCGTAAATGATGATAGTCTATTTTACGAGGGTTCCGATAAATCTGTTGTTCTTAAAGTTACGAAAGTAGGTTTGTTCCCTCTGTTAAATATCTAAGTCTGCTATAATGAACTGTAAAAGTGACTCACCTCTGTGGTTGGTGTTGGTGCTGCCCCAGATTGTGTGATGCGTATTTGCGTCACACCCCTTTGCAGTCTCTTAGTGGTTTTTTTTTACTTCTATGTTGGGTTGTAATTTGGAAGCGCCATACGGAAGATGGACCAATTCCTGAAAAATCTTCTTCCGTCCGTTTTTTTCCTCTGACCTTAGTTTAATTGCCGTTAGATCTGTGAATATCCTGCTCGTTGTCAAGTAAGGCTTCTATGGAGTGCAAGTTTCCAAAATTTATGTTTTAGGCCAAAGTTAAACAGAGAACCAGAACGAATTGTGAAGTTTTTTATGCATCTGAAAGCTCACCTTCAATGCTACCTTTTCGGATCCGATTAAGCTTTTTAAAATCGTGGTTTTAATGTCCTTTACTGCTTTGATTTTAATGACTTTTAAGTTTTTATTATAACAGACACACACTTCTTATAGTTGCTTAGAAAAGGTAGATAACAGTGATGATACAAAATAGTACTGCGATTTGTTGCTTCAAGAAAAGTCAGCAGGTGGTAAATGTTGAAGAAACAAAACATTTTATTGAAAGAAGAAGAGGTTTCTGGAAAATCTGTTTTTTACCAAAATACTCACCTGCTTTTTCTTCATGAACTTGTTTTATAGGTAAGTTATTTGAAAAAATGATAGACTATCGCTTTGTGTGTACTTAGAACGAAGTATCTGTTCTACTCGTATTAGGTGGCTCTGTCTGATACTTGAGACTTACCTTCAAAACAAGATGAGACTGGAAAAACATTTTGAATCAATATTTTCTAGTTAGTCATTCGATTGGATTGTCAATTTGAAACTTAGGTTAGTGCTAATCAATCTCTGGCGCCCTTTACGTAATTCTTAAATTGATAAAACTTGAATTTGAGGTTATAAATGAAATCGCTCTGGTATATTACTATGAGATATATTGCACTTTAAACATATTATAAATAAATAAAATTCATCCAGAGATAAAAAATAAGTTAAATATAAATATTTATAATTTCCTAGTAATGCTGTATTAGTTTTGTTCATCTTGTTGATACTTTGTGAATGATAAGAACACCTAAAAAAAAACAAAAAAGTTAGAAATTATTTACAAATTTCCACAATTTCATACCTGTTCTAAACTGCTTTGTCCCAACGAATAATCTTCAATATTTAATAACGTCTTACTAGCCTCCATAATACCAAACATCTTTGACCATGGTTGACTCTTATTTGGTATATAGAAAGTTATCAGTTCTTGATGTTTTTCACGTACAATAGCATCACTGAAATTTGTTCTAACAAACTCTTCTATTGGCTGTAGCTCATTATGGTTTAATTCTCCAAAATTTTCATTTTTCTTTACTTTTATAATCAGAGTGTAGCCTTCTGAGAATTTGCTTTTTAAATGCTGTGTCGATCCAAGGCACATAAACGTTCCATTAACCATAATGGCAAGTCGTGTGCATAATGCTTCGCATTCTTCCATACTGTGCGATGTTAAAATTATACATTTTCCACTATCTCGTATCTTGCACAGTGCATTCCAGAGGTATCGTTTTGTTGCAGGATCCATTCCTGTATTTAAAGATTAGGAAAATAGTCTTTTACTGATTTATTAAGACAACACTTCTTACCTGTTGTAGGCTCATCAAGATATACAACAAGCGGATCCCCAATTAAAGCTATGGATGTACTCAATTTTCTCTTATTTCCTCCACTCAGCTCTTTAACTTTCTTATGTAGATGTTGATGAAAATCAAACTCATGCGATAATTTCTCAGCTTCGTATTTACTTTCTTTTAGTGTCATACCACGTAATAGTCCAAATATCACAATGGTTTCTATACAGGTCAACTCATTTAAAAGCGCATCGAACTGCGGGCAATATCCGATCAACTGATAAATATCTTTCATGTTACTTTTCAAACTTAACCCATTAATCCAAGCGTCTCCAGAAGAAATCTTAACATCCCCAGTCAACATTTTAAATGTAGTTGTCTTTCCAGCCCCATTTACTCCTAATAGACCAAAACATTCGTACTTATTAACCTCTAAACACAAGTTGTTTACAGCTAGGAAGCGTTTATAATATTTTGTTGCGTCACGCATTACAAGAGCGGAATTGTTAATTTGTCCTGGGGTTAAGCTTCTTATCTTTTGCTTTTCATTTAGGACGTCACTGTCTTCTAAATGTTCAGATAATGAAGGAGGAGGTAACCTATTCTTCCATATTTTGTATCTGATCTTTTCAAATACTCTGTATTCGATTAATAATAAAATGAAAATAAGAATTATCCCAACGCAACATGAGAAGATGACATTTCTTCCGATTCCAGGTGATCTAATATCGTAGTAACCTGGAATATCCTCTGCAAAAATAAATTAATTAGAAAAGCTCGCTATTACGATTTATTATAAAAATACATACTGCATTCCTTTGTTTCAATAAGACCTTCGGTAATATTACAATACTTGATAGTCGAATATATTCCGTAAATATCTCTTACTCCTGTAGTAAACGCATAGTGTGGTATTATCAGAAGAATCCAATGCAGAGCATCTCCAATATGTTGCAAATCTAATTCTGGCTGTGAAAGTATTTGCACCACCAGAAAAGCAGCACAGCCTGAAACAAATGAATTTGACTTGTTTGCTTTTACCAACCAAGAAAATTATGTACTTACCTGTAAATATGTTTACAAATACCATTCGAGTATAACCAGTGGAAGGAACATCGAAAATATACGATGCCAAATACATCATAGGAAGCATTGAAAATCCAAAGTAGAGTAGAATTGAAAACAAGCGACCTTCAAAATATTTCATGTAGTCTCTGTTTAAAAATCTAACTCTTTGGTTAAGATTTTAATTTACCTAGTTCTCCGGCAGTTTTGAATCCATCCTCTTGGAAAATCGTCAATGTTATTATCACCAGCAAAGATGTAAAAATAAATGTGAGAAGATCACAGATAAATGCTGTAGCCCAGAATGGCATCACTTGAACGCCTGACACAAACTGTAAATGTTTAGCTTTGCTGCTACGTTCTCTTATGTAAAACATAACGTAGAATGCTGACACAAACGCCATGCTAAAACCTAAATTGAAAGCTATTTGAAATCCGAAGTTGTTTCCTTTGGCCAGTTGCAGTAACTGAAAAAAAA
>VTPC01002776.1:26729-39560 GCA_011009095.1 Ignelater luminosus | reverse complement strand
AAAAAAGAGACCAAAAACAAATATGACTTCTTACAGCAGATAGAAGACAAGGAGAAGGACAAGCATAAGAAGGAAGCAAAGCGAGCAGTCGCCATAACAAAGGCTAGTGCTCAAGATGAATTGTATGAGACACTGAAAACGCCGGAAGGGCAGAACAGGCTATATAGCATAGCGAAGGCGAAGGACTTCACTTATATAAAGCAGATTGACAGTTGGGAGGTCCTTAAAAGCGAAAAGAATATCAAGCAGAGATGGCACGACTACTTCAAGAAGTTGCTGAACAAAAAAGAACCCAAGGATTGACAGAGGACCTGGCCCGATAGTGAGAATGCAACACCTGGAATAAGTCGAGAGGCCTTAAAAAGAACAAAGAACGGTAAGAAGAAGGAATTGACATGCTATGAAAGCCCATATGCAAGGTGTATGCCGAAGAGAGAATCCCTGAAGCCTAGAAAGCGAGCGTGATGGTGTCTATCTATAAAGGAAAAATAGGTACCCTAAACTGCAAAAACTATAGGGATAATAAATTTACGTCGCATACGATGAAGGTTTAGGAAAGGATCATGAACTGGAGAATACGAGATGAGACAGCAATCTCAAAAGGCCAGTTTGGTTACATGCCTAGAAAGGGAACAACGGCTGCTTTGTTCATTCAAACAGATGTTGGAAAAGTATGGCGAGAGAAAAATTAGCTGCATCTTATCCTTGTAGATCTGGAGAAGGCGTGCAATACAGTGCCGAGGAAGGAGATCTGGAGGTGTATGAAGATGCGGGGAGTACCAAAAGTACTACTTACACTAAAGTAAGAACTATAGTGTTGGAGTGACCGACAGATTGTGGGCTTGCACCAGGGCTCAGCTTTAAACCCCTATCTATTTAACCTGTTGATGAACGTGTTGACCTCTCTCTTTGGACTGATTTGTTTGCTATGGTGGGAGAAAGTCGAGAGGGGGCAGAGGAAACACTGGAAAGTTGGAGGCAGACCATTGAGGAAGGCAGTCTCAAAATAAGTAAGAAGACCAAGTACCTGTGGTTTGATGGAAAAAGAAAACCAGGAGAGGTGAAGTTACAGAGAGAAAGCTTGATAAGGACGCGTGACTTCAAGTACCTCGGGTCATACGTCACAGAAAAAGGAAATCTTGAAAGGAAGATAAATCACAGGATTCAATTCTGACAATGGAAAAAACCGGTCAAAATGTCAATTGCATAATCCATAACTAAAGACTTTTGTGACTTTTGAAATGCTGCTATCAACTGACCAAACTTAATTTTTCTTTGTTTAATTAAATCACCAAAATTATTGAATATCAAATGATATATAATGATAATTTCTAAAGACAACAAGATTTACCTCAATCTCTGGAATGTATTTTTGAAGCAAGCTGGTAACCTTTTCAACACTGCAATCTTTCGATTTGTCCATAATAAGATGATATCCTGCCCCATATTTCTTCTTAAGAAAGAAGCTTGAACCACAACATTGTAACCTTCCTCCTGACATAATTGCAATACGGTCCCCTAGCAAATCAGCTTCATCCATAAAATGCGTAGTGAGAAGAATTGTTCGACCTGTAAAAACTTATTAATTTAAAACTGCTTTCTGTTGGGCCTAAATTGTGCATATTACCTTTTTTCTGTGATTGCAATAAGTCCCACAAAGCTCTTCTAGCTGCTGGATCCATTCCCGCTGTGGGTTCGTCACACATAACTACACTAGAACCACCACATAAAGCTACAGCAACTGACAGCTTTCTTTTCATTCCACCAGATAATGTTGATGATGGTGAATCTGCCTTAAATTGCATTAAATAATAACAAAACTAATTTCTTGTTAAAATGTATCTTACCTTTGGTATCAATTCCAAGAGCTCAATGTATTTATCAATCTCAAATTGTGATTCCTGTCTTGTTAATCCTTTTAGTCGACTATAGAAGTATAAATGCTCTTTCACGGTTAATTCATCAAACAGAATGTTATGCTGGGGACATAATCCTAAACTTTCACGCACTCCCACTATTTCAGTACGAACATCATAACCTCCAATTATTGCAGTACCGCTGCTAGGAGGAAACATTCCGGTTAACATGGACATTGTGGTAGTTTTTCCAGCACCATTATGTCCTAGCAGTACGGTAATTTGATCCTTGTACATGTTAAGTGAAAGATCATGCACAGCTACTTTCTTTTTGGAAAATTCTTTTCTGAGGTGGCTTATTTTTATACCAGTCTGAAGATGAGTAGGTTCTTTTTCATAAAATTCATTTTCTATGGGTTCTTCTTCAATGTTTAAAGATTCTACAGGCTTGCCGCACCAATAGGAATAAGTAAATGGGAAATACCAAGGCTGTGGGACACCATATTCTCCAGGAAAAATTGCTTCGACGTAAATAGCAATTAGTAAATACAGTAAGGCATCAACGGCTAGCATTATCATTAAGTAACCTAATTTAAGATTGTCATCAGGTGTTGTTGTCTTCCATATATTATGCCACTGAACACCTAGAAATAATTTAACGTGAAAAAATGAAGTTGTCAATAGTACTAAGTACCTTCATCAATTCCTTCAAACGTTATTATTAATTTAAATCCATAAGCCATTGCTGTATTTGAGCAAAGACTAGCTAATAGTTTTTCGGCTAAACTCATATCGTCATATCTCTGTTGCATAAGGCTGTATGGGAAATAAGATAGAAACCACGCCAAACCAGCCATTGTAGCTGCTGTATTAGCTGGGGAAATTTAATTTTTTTTAATTTGATACATAAAAAAGAAAGCAACTTACCTTTAGAGAAAAATACACTTACGGCGAAGCAGAATGTGATGGTAGCACAGATGAAAAGTAGAAGAAAGATGAAGATTATAAATGGATTTGAGTTCGTGAATACAGTGTGGTCTGTACCAGGATACCATTTTGCTTTTAAAAGTATGACCATTACTGTTATGGAGAGGAGAAGGAATGTAAACGTTTTGATGAACCAAGCAGTCCAGTGCAACCAACCAGGCAAACCCATTATTTTCATTGCTTCCTAAAAGTTTTTCAGAATTAAAATTTGATAATTGACACACTTATTTCTTGGACAGATTAGCGATTGTTCAGGGTTGTAGATCCGAAAGGCAAATAATCGTCATAGCTGATGGAGATCAATTTTTATCATATTGTTTTAGTCCTTTTCTATCAACCACGTTTGCTTCCCGAGTCTAAGCATTTAATTATCTAACTCCGTTTTGAACATTTCCGAGATACTCAGCATGTACTCCAACATTCTCCGTCCCTTCAAACATCTTAACATTTTTCCTTAAAACCTCAACATTGTTCTCCTTCTCAGAATGCAGCCACGTCGCTTTCAAGAGCCGTGTCTTCACTTCTAGACAAAACGCCACTTTCTTTATAACAGACCTTCCAAAATCAGTCTGGTCTTCACTGCTCAAGGAAACTTCCGGTCTGATTATATGAAAAACATATATTAACATCCTAGTTATCTCTCTTCAATTCTTTTTACTATTGGGATTATGTTTGGTTGTCTCCTGATCTCCTCGTTGCCGATTTTGTTCCTTCTTGTTTTTGTTCACTATGTCTCACAAATCTCATTTCAGCTGCGTTTACCTTACTTCTTGTTTTATTGTTCCTGATTCAGCTTTTGCATCCATAAATTAAAACTGCTATTGCTACTTTTTATGGATTTTGTTTAACTTTTTGTGGTATTTCCTTGTTTGCCAACAACACAGTGTCATCGATGATTTCTTCACCCATTTTTTCGGCACTTTCATCCAAAAGTTATGTGAGTGTGTTCACTTTAAAATTGCAAAAAGCAAAACAATTTTTTATTGTTTCGCTATCAATATCCCTCCAGTTGTCAGTAATGGCTTGAAGATTTTTTACTTTCTTCAATGACAAGAAGTTTTTTCCTTGGCATTCCTCGTCATGGTCATACAACATTAAGTCAGTTATTTTTTCCATTGCTTTTTTCAAACCTGCTAGATTATCTTTTCTAAAACAAAAAGAACCGTCTGGAATCGCTGTATAAAACAGTCCCATCTCATCGGCGTTGTAAATGTTTTCCGGCGAGGATTCGTTCATAATTTCAGGAAGCCTTTCAAGTTTCCACTTATCAGCATACAAAACATCCGCACTTGCTTTTTCCCCATGAACTTTTTTAAACTTAATGTCGTGTCTTTTTTTTCCAACGAGAAAGTTATCTCTCGAATGTTCATGGTTCTGGTCCAGCTTCTTTCCAAACTCTTTGGCTTTGCATTTTAACATGGGCCCAGACACACGGACATCTTTTTTAGTAACGATGCTGAACCATTTGCTAAGCGCTTGGTTAACGTTAGCATTTTTTCCTTCTTGTTTACGTTTTTGGAACCTTTGGAATTTTTGACAAGCCCTGATTCGATGTGTTTGGATGTTCCTTTATTTTGTTTAAAAGTTCCACTTTTTTAAAAACACTTAAGTCTTTACGGGGCATTTTAAACAAAAGACGTGTAGTTACTCGCAAGAGCACGGAGTGCGGACTAAGAACTGAGTCAAATTTTTAGGGTCATAAACTCACTCGTTGTTTACATTTTGCTTCTCGAAAAATGGCAAAGTTCCAGAACATTCTGGTCGGATTATTCGATGTTCTGTCCCAAGAAAGCGGTTGTCCCAATTATTCGGTGACTCAATTAAGCAGAATCGACTGTATTTCAATTCGTTTTTTATTAGTATTCAGTATTTTGACTTTTTCTGCTTTGTCTATGTTTTCTTCCCATTTCCAATCTGTACCGTTTATAGTTAGCTTTGTGTACCCAACTTTTATCTGGTTGCCCTTGTCCTTTTCTTCTTTTGCTTATTTTCTGATTGAAGCTTGTACCTCCCTTTCCTTTTTCTCATGTCTGCCTCTATATATTTTATAGTCTTCTATCTTTTGAGCTTATTTTCAGTATTTGGAGATGTTTAATTTGTCTGTCATGTTTTCGGTCTCTATCACACCTATCTTGTTGCCTATTTTTCCTGCACTTCTTAATTCAATGTTTATTTCTAACTGTTTATTTATAAAGTCTTCTAAATGTTTTTTCAGGATTTTGTCATGGTTAGTATTTACTGGTATTCTTTTAATCACTAGATTTCTTTCTGTTTTTGTCTCTTTCTATTTGTTTTATCGCTGATTTGCTGTCTCAAGTTTCTTTTCCAGTTTTCCACTTTTCTCTTTTAATTCTTTAATTATATCTAGATTTTTCTTTTGTTTTTTCTTATACTCCTGATTTCATTATCATTTCTCTCATCATACTTAGCAGCATCCCTTTGTTGTTTTACTTTTATTTAGGCGAGGAACTCTTTTTTATTATTTTACTTTTACCAAATAATTTGTCCTCTTCTCTATCTCTGTTCCTTTTATTATCGTCGCTACTACTCTCGTATCCTGTTGTTTCTAACACTTTCTTGATTGCTCCTCCACTGTCATTTTCCTGCCTTCGCACTTTTTTTTCTTCTTCTTGTTGTTGTAGGCTAATGCCTGTTTCTACCAACTTTTGGGTTTTCATTCGATGTTGAAAACAACTACTCTTTCCATCTTTTAGGGGGTCTTCCAAGTGGTCTTCGTGTTTGTGGTCTGCAGTCGCGAGTAATTTTTGCTATTCTGTCTTGTTCCAGTTCCTTCTATGCTATCTCACCCACTTTACAATATCCTGCACATTACATTCGTCTCTAATATCTGTGTTTCATCTTCTATCAAGTGGGGTGTTTCCCGTTATTCTTCTGAGTATCTTCATCTCAGTTGTGCGTAGACTTTGTTTCAGTTGTCATGATGCTCTGTATTTGTGCTTTATTTCTTTGTTTTTCAACTTCTTTATTTCTATTTTGTTGGGATGAGATGTTTACTCCCGGGTAATCGAAGGACATTTCTTACTCAATTGGTTTATCCTCGAACACTGATTTGCATCTAACCGTCTCTTTAGCTATGACCATTGATTTTGTTTTGTTAGTAGAGATTTTCATGTTATAGGTTTGGCTGGCTAAGTGAAAGGTGTGCACCAGTCTTTGTAAGTCATTCTCGTTATCAGACACTAGCACTGCATCGTCTGCATAGATTTTTACGTTTCCATTGTTTAGTGAATAGCTTTGTCTCACTTTCTTTACTTCTTCAATAATCTGGTCCATTATTAGATTAAATAGCAGAGGGCTTAAGGAGTCCCCTTGTCGTATGCCTATTAATATCGGTATTTTTCTGATAAGGCTTTTGTTGACAGATATGTCAGCACTTGTGTTAGTGTTTAGTTCTTGAATTATTTTAACAATTTCATTTGGTATTCGTTGGTTTTTCGTTATACGTAGGGCATCTTTTAGTTTGACTTTGTCAAATGCTTTTGTGGAGTCTACAAAGGATAAATAAGCGGTTTTGAGTATTCTATTGCCTTTTCCACTAATTGCCTTAGGATGAAGATAGCGTCTATCGTCAAACGGTTCTTTCGAAAGCTCTGGTGTTGATGATGTCTCCGATCACCTTTGTAAACAGTTTCATGGTAGGGTAGAGTAGACTGTAATTCTCCGGTTTCTTTTTGTCACCTTTTTTAAATATGGGCATCGTGATGCTTTCTTTCCAATCAGGGGAGATTTTCTCGGTCGTCATTATTTTTTTCAAGAGCGCTGAGAATTGTTCTGCTAGTTTCTCTCCTCCCTGTAGTTTATCAATTCGTTTTTGGTTTTTTAGTTTGCTAATGGCATTTTGCAGCAAGTTTTCATTCATTCGGTCGGATGTATCTTTTTCTTCTTGCTTCTCTTTCTCAGTCTCGGTTTCATGTTCCGTTGTTCATTCTTTTGTCCATTCTTTTTTCGTTATTGTTCTTGTCTGCATTGTTTCGTTGGTCTCTTTTGTGCATCGTCTTAGTATTCCCCATATACTTTTTTGCATTCCATATAGATCATGCTCCATCTCGTGAGAGAAATCTGCTCAGTAGTCTGACTTAATTTGTCTTATTTCAGCGTTTGTTCTGTTTCTGATTGCCAGGTAGTTATTGCGGTCTTCTTATGCGCCTGATGTTTGGTATTTGCTGTATGCGTTGCGTTTTTCTTTTGTTATCTCTTTCACTCTTTGGTTATACCATGGTTTATATTTTGCTCTGCTCGCATTGCTGACTTTCCTAGTTCCGAGAGCCTCTTTTGCTGCTTCTTTGATGTTGTTTTCCATTTTATTTCAGATTTCCTCAACATCATCCTCCCGCTCTATCCCTCGATGTCGGATTTTGTTTCTTAGCCTGTTTTTGTAAAGTTCCTTTGTTGTTTCGTCTCTTAATTCACTAAATTTTGGCTATTTACAATTTTTTGTCGATTTAAACCACGGTACGAGCTAATCGCACATGTATGGCACGCACCACATGGTGAGTTTAAATCGACAAAACCTAATCGATGTAGGCTTTTTGACGTAAGACTCGGTCAGGACCAGCAACAATTTTGAACAACAATTAGAAATTTTGATAAGCAAAATTTTCTTGTACTTTTCAGTCTACGGCCAAAAATGTCTATAGCTCATTCAATATTAAGAATAGTCAAAGTGTAATGACCTAAATTATACAGTGATGATTGAATGCATATCACGAAACACCCTGTTTGAAAGCAAACATACACATACACCCAAATGGAAATATTCCAAAATAATAACAAACCTTTAACTGTTTTTCTTTCTCGGCAGTAATCACTTTAACCGTACTAATACATGTATACACAAAACTCAACATTATAACAAGTCCAACAAACGATTCCATCGCCTGCAGAAGTAAATCTTCGGTCCATTTCGGATAATCAAATCTTTGCATCCATACATTAACAGACGAATCACGATCGTAAGTCGGTTTGAAATAATTAATAATTGAGAAAGATAATTCTTGTTGCAATTTTAGGAAACCTTCCGCATTGTACACTAAAATAAAAATCGACAAAATGTTTTAAAATAATCTTCAAAGAAAAGATGTACTTACGTGGCTCTGCCCCATTATTCCGTTCCCAGTCTCGAGGCCCAGACGTTTGATAAGCTGGAAATAAACGTTTGGTTTTCCAATTACTAGTTCTTCCAGAACTTCGTAGCTCTGCGGGAAATCTAGATATTTCATATTAAATGATGTGATACAGCAAATAGTTTGATTAAATATTACCTAAATGTAACGTTTATATCAGGAGGTAATTCTTTAATTCCCGCCAGAGAATTATCAAATTGTACACCAGCAAAAAAAAACGTTTAAATTGTTCGCTTTCTGTCCAACGCTCTCTAAATCTTGACTATTTTTACAAGGGACAAGCAGTATATTAGAATGATTGAGTCTATTAAATGTATTATTCATAATATTTGCGAGATTAGGGTTTGATGCAGGAGACCAAAGTAATGTATATCTAGAAAATGTCTTGTAAGTTTTGTCTAAAACCAGCTATTTAATTCTGCTTACGGTTTTGTGTCAGCCAAGCCAAATATGTTAGGTGAAAATGGTAGAAAGAATCTCACAGAGTGTGGCTCTACTTCTACTAAACTTCTGACAACTACAAGCAACGTTGTAAATAATATCGGTACTGCAATCTCTACTAATGTTTGAATGGGGTGTCTCCATTGTAAAAGAAAATTTTTCCACATTAATAGAAAGAATTTATCAATTTGCTTGCCCATGGTGTGTTGGTTGGTAAATGTAATGGTGATCTGAAATTATTTTTATTATTAAGATCTAACGAGTCTTTTTCTCTTTCTTTATTTTCCTATCTCTTTCTTGCTCCGCAAGATTCACATTCAATTTGAAGGAAAGCAAAGAAGGACGGTAGACTATTACAGGCCGGCTATTGGTCATTGTAGGAACTAATAATGTTACACTTAAAATCTATAAATCTAGAGATTATAAAATTGCCTTACAAACACAGCAAACAATTTAAGAGAAAAGAACAAAAGATTAAAATATGTAGCTTAGACTTCAAATTTTTATAAGACCTATCTCAAGAAAAGGACAGACAAACAGATAACTAGCGTTTGCGTGAAATATTTTTATCAATTTGTACGGTTCGTTCTGCCAGTCCGTTGCTTTGGGGATGTATGAACTGGAAATTTTATAACAAAATAACTTGAATTTCTATTTAATCTATGAAGATAATACAGCAAATAAATTAGTATCATACTGATTATCTATTTCATTATTTGTAGATGTAGACGTAACATACTAAGATTCAAATTGCGTTGTAGAAATAATGAGATACAGGGATAAAAAAGCTAGATAAACCTTTATCAAGGTATGTTCTTAAAAAAAGATTATGAATTTAAATCGTAATTAAAAACTTTCTTTTGAAGATATCTATCATTGCTTTAGTTATGACTTGATGACATATTTAGTAAGGCATTCTTGTTGCATACAAGTGGCTATGATTGATAATAATAGTAAAAATCAGGCAAGTAGCTAAACTAACGTAGTGGAGGTGGCTTTAGTTCTTTTCTACGAACATTATAAGTTGGTAGATTGCCAGGTCAATAGTTCTGCGAAGTTATCATTTTAACAATTATTTTTACGCTGTCATATCTGTTTAATTCTTCTTAACAATAAATAAAACCTAACCGACACCAATTGCATTATTAGTTAGCCATCGGTTTAGATTTGAAAGCAAAATCCAAAACACACATTTTCAGGTTAGAAGACAAAAGTAAAACAAAAATTAGATTTTCAGTAGTATAAGACCTAGAAGAAGCACAATTCTATTTTTTTATATTGAATTCATCTTCAGAATACTTTGGTAGACAGAAGTGTGGTAAATCCGCGAAGTTTTATCTTTTATGTAGTACATGGGGTACTATTTCACAAAGGTGGAATAATAATAAAATGATAAATTCCAGAAAATTGCAAAAAGTATTTATCAATATGCAAAAACTATAAAGGCGGGGAATGACTGTACAGAAGATTAGTGTATACAAAGATAAGAAAAGTCACAATTATTAATGTTAAATACAGTAAAACAAAAAAGTAAAAGCAATAAATTTAAAACAGCTACCGACTCAACAAAATCAAATAACAAGAAGTTAATTATTATTAACAAATACATTTACATATTGAAATAAAAATAAAATACTACTTACACTTTGAATAATTATTGTTTACAGCATTTTACTGGATAAACACCAAACCCTCACTGTTATTACTTACCTATAGATTTGTTTGAAAATTTACTAAGTCGTTAGATTTATCTTATCACAGATGACTAATCTAGCCTACTGATACCATAACAATCAACGTTTTTCACAGAATGAATAAACCTTTTTGTACTGATGACTTGACTATAAAAACTTGTATGCTTACACTCCTGATTTTTAAAAGGTCACATATGTATAAGTGGAATTCATGTTTATAAGATTTCCAAAAAGAATTTAATGATTATCTTTATTAGCGATATGAGGTCGGTTACAATGGCGTACTCGAGCATTCATACCATCTTACGAGAATTTTTTGTGACCAGTAATAGACATACGCAAAAATATCCATGATGTTACATCGCTATAGTGGACGATCAAGGGAAGGGAATTTCTGTAATGGTGCACGTCTGAGATGAGATGTTTTCCTCTGATGATCACAGGAATTAGAGCTGGATACATAGTGTTTGGCCAAAAGCATTTTTATTTAATGTAAAGTGATGTTTTTTCTACACCTGGATACCCTTTTAGAGCTGAGTCATGAAAGTCAGATTCTTTAGTTACTTTCAAAATTCTTTTAGGTATATTTTACTGGTATCATTATTGTTTAGTTGTTCCTGTTGAAGCTGTAGCTAATAAACGAGAATTTTAATGTTTGTACCTTTGAAAAGATATTTAAGCAAATCCTGAACGATGTTTCATTTAAGGCCGTCGAGACCACATCCTATCCTTGGCATAGAAGTAATTGTGTCTTGTAGTTGTATTACTTTGTCTTTGAAGTCTTGGAGCGTTTTTCACAGAGGTACATTGAAGAATTTGTGATGAAATTTCCTTTTTGTAATTAAGTAATACATAAATATTCCTTTTTTTGGCAGGTAGAGAACAGCTGTTTCTCCTACCTTTTTCCTTTGTGCCAAAAATTGTTTTGTAGAACCAAATTTCTTTTTGAAGTCTAAAGCAGTACTTTTCCCATACGTAAATCCTCTGAAACACAATGAGCTAACGTAATGTTTTCTTGACCGTCCCACAGACTGCCTTCGATTTGGTGATTTCACTTTGTAATTCTTCTGATTCCTACATTCTGGACATTGCATCTGCCTTAGAGTGTTATTTCCCACTTCGATGTACAACACAGAAATTGTATTCCGAGAGCTTCAAACTCTATCTCGCTGGAAGCAAGATCCTTCATGGAAAGCAACCATTTTTTTGTCAATGACGTTAGTGGTTCTGCTATATGAGCAAGATTCTTGATAAATCGTCGGAACCATACTGCAAAACCTAAAAATCTTTTAATTTTTTTTAACTGTTGTCGGGATAAAAAACAATTTTAGAACTTGAAGTTTATCTGAATCTGTTTGATTACCATTATCAGATATTACTTAATTACTTAATCCTAGAGCCTTTTTATTAACTTTTGACCCAGATGCTTGCGCCACCTGGAAGTGAGTTTGTTGTGACCCTCTCGTCAAGCCCGATCGATTGATATCCACTTGACCCCTCCGCGGGGTGCAGGATACGGAACTCGAACCATTTTATTATCTACAGTGATTGATAATTGCTTATTAACTGAACTGATACATTTTTATTTCTGGGATCTAAAAAGGATGCTTCTGAACTTTTTAACTGTTTTGATAACATTAGCCACTTCTACATTGGTTGCTAGATGATACCAGAAACAGATCATCAGCTACAGATCATTGTCTGATAATTTCGGGTAATCCCCATCCCGCAAATGTATCTGCAATTGTAAGTCTCCTCTGTTGTGATTTTTTCTATAGAAAAAGTCTCAGGATATTTCTGCTATATGCATCTATAAGGATAAAATAGAAGCGACCTCTTATCGATCACGTGAAGTTAATATGAATCCTCTGGGTTGGCCAATTGTTTGAAAAGGTTGACAGGTCTTACAGATGCTTTTTCAGTGTCCAGGCCAATAGAAAATAAGTTCTTGTAATGTTTTTTTATTTTTATGGTTCCCATATGGCTAGCACGTAACTCTTCAAGCAATTGCGATTGGAACTGTTCGGGCGTAACGGTCCTATATCCTCAAATAATACAGCCTTGCTGGCAAGTTAATTTTTCTTCATGCAAAAGGGATTAATGATTCATCTGTGATTCAATGAATTCGTTATTTTTTTTGTAATAACTCCTAAATTGGCTTCATTACAACATTGCAACAGCAAAATTCTAAAATGAGATTTCTTAACGAAGATCGGTAATATATGACCACCATAATTTATTTCCCAAAGGATTCCGCTAGGTCAGATCAAATAAGCGTTTTCTGGTTTTCTTTTCTAAGCTCAAGATTTGTAATGTGAGATAATACTACATGATTCCTTCACATTGTTTTCTAGATATTTCATCCACAACTCGTGAACAATTAATTTTTACATTTTTTTGGATTCATGATCAAGGTGTCAAATACTATTAGTAGACACCATTTTACCATGCTACCTTTAATTCTTTTAAAATGATCGAATTTCTTCGGTATTTTAAAAATTTGATAATCAAGTTGGCCGTTTTCGAGGTACAATCATATAAAGCTTTTTCGCAGCAAATACTTCAATACATCTAGTAAAAAACTAAAATTTTGCCATGGTCTGTCAGTCTTAACCAAAAAACAACGGAAGATCGTGCCTATTTAACTCATATGTTGAATCATTATTGCCTACAAAAAAAGTTCCATCTTGATCGGACATTTCGTTTCAG